>WSFP011368622.1:0-31717 GCA_009831015.1 Picea engelmannii
ATAATGGCAAATTGGTGTGAGGTGGTTTTCTCACATAAAAACCAATTTCCAAAATGATAATTTAATGATAAATACGTGAGTCTAATTCCCCTCACAAGTATTAATCATTTTACATCAATAATGAATAATAATGTATGAGTTTTTCAAAATCTCATAAACCATAAATAATATGCATGAGCATCTCATAAAGCATAAGAATGCATGAGACCCTTTCCTCACAAAGCATTAATAAAATTCATGAGAAATATTAAACTCAAAACATATAAGTGCACCATCTTCACCACTTTGCAATTCAACGAATATAGTAAAGTCCTTCTATGTGTGGAAATTTGTCTGGATCACGCCTCCCCACAAAGAACCTTTTGGTCTCTAAAAGTATCAACTCTATATGTATGCAAATGTCCTCAAAAGGCCCATTCTTTCAAGACTCCTTCACACACGTACTTCAAAATCAAAATGAAAAGCCAACACTTGCAACCACTGCAAAGCAAATGTCTAGAAAAAGGCACACCCCTGTCTCCTTCTCTTCTATTCTTCGGAGCTAAAATGTCTAAGCCCACACCTGCATAACCTTGTAACCTGTAGCAAATGATACATGTACCACAATCTTTGGCATACCTTACTTGCCAAGAGTTTATAACTACACTCTCGGTCAATTTACAATGAATCGCCAAAATGGCTTAGGAAAATCACCTCAATCACCTGTTTACATAATGATTACAAGGAAGCCAATTAATGATTAAGGCGCAATAATAACACCTCTCACTCTCCTCACTCAAGAGTGGCTAAATAGCCATTACAATGCTTCATAATAATCTTTACATGGAAATTACATGCTTCAATAGAAAACAAAAGGCTCAAAACCTTTACATGGCCAATACATCAAAATTCAAAGGTAGTTCTAATGCCAAATATGATGCCAAAAAGATGCACTATGGCCAAAATATGGCCCTTCCATGGCAATTACATCAAATTTGAAGGCAATTTTTATGTGCCAAAATGATGCACAAAAAAGGGAAACATATATGGTTTTCAAACCCCCCTTTTACATAAATGTGTATCATGCCCAATATTCCTTTGATGGTCATTATAGTTATGAGCAATTGGTTTTCACAACATAGAACATAAGTATAATATAAAAATCCATCTAAAAGGGCACACCAAATTAAAATTGCTAAAATACCATGAGTTTTAATTCCCCCAAGCGTTAGATCCATGAGACATAAAACCAAGGTCTTGTTCCTTCTCAACCCTTAGTTCCATGGGAAACTCTCGGTGCTCTGCAACATAACCCAAGTTTTGTCTCCCTGGCATAAACTCATGTGGTCGACGCTCCAACAAATAATCCCATGTGATCTCGGCTTTTCGACGTTGGGCGTGTCTGGTGGAGAGGCTTGGAACAATGCCAAATTTGACTCTCGATCCTGTCAAGCTCAATTGTATGTGAGGGCGAGGTAGGCAGAAGACCATTGACAGAATCATACGTCAATCATGAACTCATTTTGTGAGGTGAATACAAAGAAATTGTATTAACCACATGTCATTTTGCTGCCTCCAATTGGTCGTGTCACCCACAATGGAAGTTTTTCCATTGTCACCATTATGCGCAGAATCTTGGAGAGGCTTGGGGCTATGGCTCTTCCCCTCTCTATCCCTCCACTGTCGAATGGTGTATATTTTTCCTCCTTGAATCCCACAACACAATCTGCCAATTTCATTCAATTTTGTGCCCAAGTTGTATCTCCTCTCCAACAATTGTCAATGGGTTTGGAGTTGCTTCTATCTGAATAACACAAGGAGGATTGCAACAACAATGAAACCAAAAAATATGAAGAGCGAAGATGGGGCACCATTCGATATCCACTCTGCATTAAATACACACATATCAAGTTTAAACAGGTTCATGTTTTCTATAATTTCAAGGAGTGATTGAGACTTGATGCAATTGTTAGTAGCTCTGTATACTTCACCTATGTACAGCTCCTAGAGCTTAAGAATATCATTTCCATGGATTCGAGTCTCTGAAGATTTGTATGAAAAATATGCTCTACCCATCGATATTACTCCATTGTGATGATGTCGTTGCATCCTTTTTTTTGTTGGAATCGAATCCAAATGAACTCACGAGACAGGTGTATTCCTTAGAAGAATCATGTCTCAAGAATGCTCATCTAGTCAAGGGTGAAATATTTTCGGTAGTTGAGATAATAACGTGGATTCTACCACTTTTCTACCAATGATAGTGCCAACACAAATTCCACAACCACCATACCCAACTAGAATCCAAAGTATCCTCTTCATGATCTACTGAATATAATCTCGGTGCGACGTATTTGGGCGTCCTTCTCACGCTTTTCACCAAATGGTTTTCCCCATATCTATGTTCACAGATCTCGTGAGGAGATAAATATTTGAGAACCCTATCTGGAGGGCGATAATGTCACTGATGTGCATCACAGATCAACAACTGGCTACAAAGTGGAAAGAACTTTTATAGATCCTCAACATTTGGATCACACTGCTATTCTCGACTTCGTGTTTTGCAATTGATGGAGCTAGGTTTTGCAATGTCAAAACCTCCTTGAATGATAAGGATGTTGGCTGCAATCACGGAACCAAAGAGGGAAAACTCCAATCTCGAACGAAATCAAGCCTGGTATCGACCTGGTTTGTGTGAAGATAAATCGCAGGTATCTTTGCAACTACGGAATTTTATTCTCAGGATTACTGAGTCTCGTCCTTCATGGTATCGTTTTTATAATAGACTTGTTGGCAACCACATCATCCTCGGTTTGAAAATACAAAATACTCATTGAAGGAATCATAAGAGTCATCGATCAATTTCTGTAAGATATCTTGACAAAGAGCTCGAAAAATAATTTGCTACTGGAAAACTCAACATGATCGAGTACATATTTTCTTCTTTCATCGCAATCTATTTTCTCAACATGCATTCACTATAGAATTGCTGCAGAGAAACCCTTTCTCTGAATCGTCGACTGGAACCCAGTTACAGGGTTTCATGGTGAATTCGCACGAGGTCCTTATACATATTCCCTGATATAGCATCACCAGATATAGATGATTTCTACTTGGCGTAGTCATGTTGGTAGATATGTTGCCCCTTCAAACTTGGTACGCCTTAAAACTAGCAAAAACAGATCAAACACAAAACTGTACAGAACTCGATGGTTCGGTGACAAATCAGAATGATATTTAACTCCAGCTACGTAGCGAAAACTAGGGATTAAAAATTCACCATAAATATGTATGGATTCACCGCAGAATCGTTGAAAATGTAGAGGATTTTTCCCAAGATGCTATTGGGTTCTACAACGAACACATGGTCCCTAATTTTTGCCTTAGACAAAATGTATTTTTGCATAACAACTCTTGCATCAAATTTCTTCTACATGTTTTTCAATAATGGAAACCAGAAAAATTATTTGGAGGTGATTATCAAACATGCTGATAGAAAGATTTCAATCTTGCAAAAATTCCAACCATTTCTTAATAAGCCATTCAAACGGATGCTCCTTGGATAGCTGCTATTTTTTAAGAACTGCTTCTGGGATTATTGTCGTTGGACTAACTCCTTCATCTGATTTCTTCTTATTTGCAAGAGCTTGTACGACTCTCTTGCCATGTTTTCGATGAAGTTGAGGATGAACTTTCCATCATTTCCCAATCCAATGGCCACTCATCTCGCAATGAGTGTAGTAGTTCTTTTGCTTCTCTTTTAAAAACATCTCCTTGTCATGAAGACGTGAAAGAGATTCCCTTTGCTTTGTCCCACTTTCGATGGGCATGCTCGTCTTCGCTACCCAAACTTTCTTCTTATGATGCCTAGCTACATCATGGTTAGAAGATCTAAACCATAAATCATTCTTCTTATTTTCAATGAAAGAATTTGAATGACTTTTATACCTTTCTGAATTTTCCCTAATCTTATGAGGACAAGATGGCTTGATTCCTTTCTTAGAATCTATTGGCGAAGAGATGGTTTTTTATTCAGCAACCTTTGAGCATGCTCCATCCTCTTCCTTTCCATAATCCAAACCTGCAAATCGTGGTATTTGTACCACCTCTAATGGTTGAGTGACTCCTTGGCCATGAATGCCAAGTCCACCTCCTTTGTATCCCATCTTCGTGAGAAGATTCATGCCCACGTTAGTTTCATACTGAGAAAACATTGAACATAATGAAATATCATATACCTCGGTTTGAGTTTTTGCATCCATGCTAGAAGGCTCTTTATCCTCCATTTATTCACCATGTTGCAACTTAGCCAAGAGATCATCCTTGGTTTGCAATTCAAGTTGCAATTCTTCAATAATTTCGTTGAGGACTTCTCCATGAAGCTAAGACCTCTCTTGAATCTCTTGCTTCTCTTCTTCTGCAACCTACAAAAGCCTTCTCAAATCTGCATTTTCAGCTTGAATTTTGTGATTTATATACTCTAATTCTTGAAGTCTTTTTGCTTTCTTCACTTCTTTTCCCATCCTACAAAGCCGTCATCCTAGCTCTGATACCACATGATCCAAAAATGGGTGATTACGCAAGTTTTCAATCGAGAATTGTTTTCTGACGAATTAATTGGATAAGGATTAAAGGGCTTATGAATCTGTGATTATTCATGCTTGTAAAAAAGAATACATAACATACATGAACTCAAATGGAATAAGCACATGAAAAGACAAGAGAGAGACAACCAATGTTGGTAATGGAGTTCACCCCTCCTAGGCTACGTCTCTGGATCCACTTCAATTGGAATACAAATCACTTTCATTCCTTCTTCAAAAGATATTGGGACCTTATCATAAGTGATTACATAAGATATGCCTTATCCTTCAATGAGGATTCAAGAAGACTGCTCACACTCATACCTCTCCATTCATCAAGAAGGATAATACCTTACATGAATAAGTCTCTCAAAGCTTAGGAGTAGTAGCACTGTGTCTTTCTAAATCCAATCATTAACTCTCCATTAATATCCTCCTACATAGGGCTCACATAATGCATTATATATTTTTTCCTCACTCCCTCTTAAGAAAGAGCATTAACTCCTAGATCCACAATAATAGGATCTAATTACAAAAGAGCAAAAACAAAATCCATGAATGTAGGATCTCAAACTATATTCAAGTACATAAAGGGAAAAGTCTCAAAACCACCCAAAGACTCATCATCCATGTCCTTGATTCTCTCAACCTATAATTGAGAATAATGGAAAATTGGTGTGAGGTGGTTTTCTCACATAAAAACAAATTTCCAAAATGATAATTTAATGATAAATGCGTGAGTCTAATTCCCCTCACAAGTATTAATCATTTTACATCAATAATAAATAATAACGTATGAGTTTTTCAAAAGCTCATAAAGCATAAATAATATGCATGAGCATCTCATAAAGCATAAGAATGCATGAGACCCTTTCCTCACAAAGCATTAATAAAATACATGAGAAATATAAAACTCAAAAAATATAAGTTCACCATCTTCACCACTCTGTAATTCAACTTGGTGAATATAGTAAAGTCCTTCTATGTGTGGAAATCCGTTCGAATCACACTCTCAATAAAGGATGAAGATTTTGAGGCCTTTCTCTGTGCTATCTCAATCATCCAACCTTATTGGATAACATAAGAAAGGGATGAATGGAAGAATGACGAAAAAGTGTGGACTCTCATTCAAGGTTGCAGTAGGATTCTAGTGCATCAGATCTATTTACATGGAAAAATGATTCACTATGGTACAAAGATATCTTATATTTATGTAAGAACTCCCAACTCAAACAAAAGGTACTTTTGGAATTGCACACCTCTCTAGTAGGAGGGAACTCATAATTTTTGAAAACCTATCACAGGGTCAAGAAGGAATTTTTTGGGGATGGCCTTAAAAATGATGTTCAAAGGTTTGTGGCAGAATGTTTGGTTTTCCAACAAAATAAGATGGAAATAATTAAGACCCCAGGTCTTTTACAACCATTATCCATCCCAAGTCAACACTAGGAGGAGGTTTCCATGGATTTCATCACAGGGTTACCAAAGTTTGAAGGAAAGATTGTCATCATGGTGATTGTTTATAGACTGACCACGTACACACACTTTTGTGCACTCTCTCATCCTTTGAAATCCAATACAGTTTCCAACGCATTCATGGAGACAATTCAAAAACTACATGGAATCCCAAATATTATTGTAAGCAACAGAGATCCCATCTTCACTGGACATTTTTGGGCATAATTATTTTCTTGTTTGGGTACTCAATTGGCTCATAGCTCATCTTATCATCCTCAATTTGATGGAAAAACTGAGATAGAGAAAATATGTCTGGAAGGATACCTTCATTGCTTTGTCTCTAATAAACAAACACAATGGTTCAAGTTGTTACCCTTGGCAAAATGGTGGTATAACACTTCCTTTCATACCACAACAAAAATGACACCATTTATGGCGCTCTATGGATATCACCCACCATCCATCACTTCTTCTCTAAAATAAAAAGCTAAGGTTAAAGCAGTGGAAGATCACTTTGAGCATCAACAACAAGTTCTCCAACTCTTAAAGTACAACCTGAGCATGACACAAAATCGCATGAAACAACAAGCATATCAACATCGTAGTGAAAGAAGTTTTGAAGTAGGGGATTGTATATTTTTAAGACTACAACCATACAAACAAATGTCCCTCAAGCAAGCTAAGAAGGATATAAATTATCACGAAAGTACTATGGCCCTTATAAGGTGTTGCAAAAGTTGGTACTATGGCATACAAATTGGAGCTTCCTACATCTTCGCGAGTACACCCAGTTTTCCATGTTTCATGTGGTATGTGTTATATTCTTTGCACGACTAGCTCTAGTCGTTTCTACGTTGTGTTGGGCGCATAGGGGGAGAGATATCCCCCATGCATGAGGGTTCTGGGGTGGCTCCCCTGAGAATTTTTTTTCCTCGGGAAATGTGTCATTTTTTTACCTCATTTTTCATGTCAGTTCGATTTTCGTGTCCATTGTTGATCATTTTTTCGGCACATGGTTTTTGTTGATGGTTTTCTATTTCCAATTAAGGAATCAGAGTTGTTGACTAATCCAGGTCATTGGGTTAGGGTTTTAGATTCCACTGGATCCTATATGTATATTGTATTGTAAATAATGTATCACTATGAATGAATATAGAATATGTTGGTTTTCCCGGTTTGGGTTTTCGGGGAAAAAATCTTTGTATAATGTGTGTAGCTTCCATTGTATCTTTTTTGTTCTTTTATTGAAAATTTGATTGCAGTAAAATATTGTACAAGGTTAAAATCTACATTTGGTATCAGAGAGAGGTTGGCTTCAGGGAGACGCCTTTGTGGTCAAGGGTTTGGCTCGGGACTATGATAAGCCTTGTTACAGTGGGAGATTTTTGGTATCGATTTTTTAGGTGAAAATAAATGATGAGCAATTCGAAAATGGAGATCAAGAAGTTTAACAGGAAAAGTTTTGAGTTGTGGAAGCTCAAGATGGAAGATCTATTGGTGGAAAGAGATCAATGGATCATGGTGGATCCAGGTATTGCACCTACGGGAACTTCAGAAGATGACTGGAAAAAGTTGGATAGGAAGGCGAAGAGCACAATTTGATTGCATCTCTCAGATTTAGTATTACTGAATGTGTCAGAGGAAGCTACATCCAAATATTTATGGGATAAGTTGGGGAAGTCTAAGTCCCTACTAAATAAAATTTTCTTGAGAAAGAAGTTGTATAACCTAAGGATGAGAGATGGAGACTCAGTGGTAGAGCATTTGAACACCTTCAATACTGTGGTAAGTTAGTTAGTATCTATTGAGATTAAAATTTTAGATGAAGATAAGTGTATCAGTTTACTATGCTCTTTACTAGACTCGTGGGATAGTCTGGTTGTGGCCATAGGTAGTAATACAACTGCCTTGAATTTTGATGAAGTGGTCTCATCCTTGTTGTTGGAGGAGATGAGATGAAAGAACATGGAAGGACAAAGCACATATG
This sequence comes from Picea engelmannii, assembly GCA_009831015.1. Classification (NCBI taxonomy): domain Eukaryota; kingdom Viridiplantae; phylum Streptophyta; class Pinopsida; order Pinales; family Pinaceae; genus Picea; species Picea engelmannii. The sequence goes on from WSFP011368622.1 coordinate 8,008, forward strand.
CATTATTTGAAAGAGGAAGCTCCCGAGAAAGAAATAGATCTAAGTCCTCAAGTGGGAGATCTAAGTCTAAGGGAAGATCTAAATCTCCCGGAAATTTTGTAAAGGTATGCTGGAGATGCGGAAAAGAAGGACACTACAAGAAGTAGTGTAGATCCAAAATTGAGAAAAAGAAGGGATTTGAAGAAGCTCCTTCTACATAAGAAAAGACCTCCAAGAAAGAAGGAGGGGATGTGTACTTGGCTTCTTCAAGCACACAGGTAGATCATGAGGCATGGTTGGTTGACTCTGGTGCATCCTTTCATATGACTCCCCATAGAGAGTGGTTCTATGATTATGAAAGGTATGTTGGAGGTAATGTTTTCCTAGGTGATGACTCGACAACCAGAATCATAGGATGAGGAAAATTCAAGTTGAGGCTCATAGATGGAAGGATTAGAACACTACCTAGTGTTCTGCACATCCCAAGATTGGACAGAAATTTGATTTTTGTAATAAAAATGGACGATGCAGGGGTAAAAACAATATTTGAAAAGGAAACCTGCAGGATGGTTCAAGGAGCAATGGTGTTGTTGAAGGGAGTTCAGTTTGGAACTATGTATAAGATGCAAGGAAGCACTATTAGTGATGGGTGTGATAGTTCCATTGTTCCTGATATTGGAGTTGAAGAATAAATAACTCCTACAGTCTCTGGAGAAAAGGTTATGTTGTGGCATCAAAGATTGGCACATATTGAAGAGAAGGGTCTTCGACTACTACACGATAAAGGTATGGTTGAAGGTATGTCTAACTGCTCTCTGGATTTTTATTTATATGAACATTGTGTATATGGGATGTAGAAACGGGTAAGATTCCCCTATGGTGCAACGAGGGCAGAAGGAATTTTACAGCTAGTTCACAGTGATGTGTTTGGACCTATGTCGGTTCCATCATTGGGAAAATCTGTGTACTATGTCTCATTTATAGATGACTTCTTGAGGAATACTTGGATACATTTCCTTGGGAATAAATATGAAGTCTTTGACAAATTTAAAGAGTTTAAGCCTCTTTTTGAGAATCAAACAAATAAAAGAATTAAGTTCTTGACGACAAATAATGGCTGAGAGTTATGGGGAATGAATTTGAAGAATTCTATAAGAAGTGTAGTATAGCAAGGCAAAAGACTACTCCATATACACCTCAACAGAATGGAGTTGCAGAAAGGATGAACAGGATGCTGATGGAAAAAGCAAAGTGCATGCTCAGTGGTGTCAGGTTAGGGAAAGAATTTTGGGTTGAGGCATTGGGTATTGCATGTTACCTAGTCAACATATCACCTTCTCTCAAACATCTCAAGGTATATGGTTGTGAGGCCTATGTTCATGATCCAAAGGAAAACAAGAGTAATCTAGATAAGAAGGTTGAAGAGTGTATCTTTATTGGGTATAAATATGGTCTCAAAGGTTATAATCTTTGGAACCCAGAAACTAAGAAGGTAGTGTATTGTTGAGATGTGGTATTTAGAGAAATGAAGGATGTTGTTAAAAATAAAGTCCTACCAAGTAAGGAAGAACCAGAGAAAATAGAGTTTGATTTAAAGGATGATGAATCAAACTCTACATAAGAACATGAATCAGAAGAAGAAGATCCTCATACTCCATTATTGAGGAGATCGGTTCAAGAAAGAAGGCTACTGGAAAGGTATAATCCATCTAATTTCCATTCAAATGTTGATTTTTCTATTACTGATGATGATCCTAGAACTGTCATGGAGGCAGTGGATTCAGAGGATGGAAAGCTCTGGAAAAAGGCCATGGATGAAGAAATGGCAGCCTTGGATAAGAATGAGGCTTGGGATCTAGTGGAGTTTTCAACTAGAAGAAATCCCATTGGAAGAAAATGGGTATTTAAAAAGAAGTTGAATGCAGAAGGCAAAGTGGAGAAATGAAAAGCTCAGTTAGTAGCAAAGGGTTATTCCCAGGTTGAGGGAATTGATTTTGATGAGATTTTTTCTCCTTTTGCCAAGTCAACTTCTATAAGATTTATGTTGTTTGTTGTTGCTACATTTGATTTTGAAGTAGAACATATGGATGTGAAGACAACATTCCTACATGGGGATCTGGAAGAAGAAATCTATATGAAGCAACCATAAGGATTTGGTGTGAAGGGAAAGAAGGAGTTGGTATGCAACCTGAAAAAGTCCCTGTATGGTTTAAAACAATCACCGAGGATGTGGTATCAAAATTTTGATACTTATATGATGGGACTTGGCTTCACAAGAAGAAAAGAGGATCACTATGTGTATTTTAAATTAATTGGCGATCATTTGATTTATTTGGTCTTGTATGTGAATGACATGTTGACAATAGGAAACAACAAGGAGATTATATAAGATGTGAAATCTCACTTGTCCTCTAAATTTGACATGAAGGATCTCAGTGCTTCAAATTTCATTTTGGGCATGGAAATTAAAAGAGATCGGAAAAGGAGGAAACTCTGGTTAAATCAGAGAAAATATGTCGAGACAATATTGCAAAGGTTTAATATGTTGGAATGTAAACCGGTCAAGGTCCCTATTCATGTTGGTGTAAAGTTATCTATGGATCAGTGTCCCAAGACAAAGGAAGAGGAGGAGGACATGTGTCTTGTTCCATATGTGAGTGTAGTTGGTAGTTTGATGTATGCAATGGCCTACGCTAGACCATACATTGCACATGCAATGGGATTTTTGAGCATGTAGATGTCAAAACCAGAGAAGGAGTATTGGACAATAGTAAAAAGGGTTTTTAGGTATTTGTGTGGCACTGCTAGCTATGGATTGTGCTACCAAGGAAGACCAGGATTGGACAGAGTGTTGGACATACATGGATTTGTGTATGTCTACTGGGATGGAGATATGGATCGTAGAGGATCTACAAGCGGGTATGTGTTTAACCTGTTTGGAGGAGCAATCAATTGGATGAGCAAGCGACAGGCTGTAGTGGCACTTTCAACTACAAAAGATGAATACATGGAAGCCACCCATGCAAGTAAGGAAGTAGTATGGTTACAAATATTGTGTTCGGGTATTGTGTTGGTACAACAAGCTATATGGATAGATTGTGACAGTCAGAGTGCGATTTTTATAGCGAAGAACCAAACTTGTCATTCAAAGACAAAGCATATTGATATTCAATATCACTTTGTGAGAGACATGGTTGAAGAAAAGAAACTCTTGTTGATGAAGGTGGATACTCTGAAGAATGTTGTAGATTCATTAACAAAATCTATGAGCACTAAGAAGTTATCTTGGTGTAGAGGATCCATGGGCATTGTTGCCCTGGATTTTTGGCTATGTAACCTTGTATGAAAAGAAAACAACAAGTGGGAGAATGTTGGGTATGTGTTATATTCTTTGCACGAATAGATCTAGTGTTTTCTATGTTGCGTCAGGTGCACAGGGGTTTGGGGGCAACGACCTCGAGAATTTTTTTTGCCTCGAGAAACGTGTCACATTTTTCCTCATTTTTCGTGTCGCCTCGATTTTTCATGTCCATTGTTGGGTGGTTTTTCAGCACATGGTTTTTGTTGATGGTTTTCTATTTCGGGTTAAGGAATTAGGGTTGTTGACTAATCAGGTCATCGGGTTAGGGTTTTGGATGCCACTGGCTCCTATATGCATATTTTATTGTAAACAATGTATCACTATGACTAAATATAAAATATGTTGGTTTTCTCAGTTTGGGTTTCTAGGGGAAAAATATATGTGTAGTGTGTATTTTCCATTGTATCTTTTCTGTTCTTTTATTGAGAATTTGTTTGCAATAAAATATTGTACAAGGTTAAAATCTACATCATGCTTAAAGAAGGTTATAGGTGGCAAGATCCCAGTTCAAACTATATTGTCAGAACTTGACGAGGAAGGAAAAATCATATTGGAGCCTGAAGCTATCAATGGCAAAAGAATTCGCCAGCTGAGGAATAGATCTATTTCAGAGTATCTCATTAAGTGGAAGAAACTACCTGCTGAAGATTCCACTTGGGAAGATGAATCTTTTATACAGAAGCATCCAGAATTACTCAAGCATTGCAGACAACAATTGTTTGAAGGGGAGGGTCATGTTAATCCCTAAATAGTGGCGCATTACTCCTTAATTGGGGCATATTACATTAGTATTGTTATTTATTTATGTCATCTTGGGTCCATTAGTTGTAATTGTACCACCTAGTCTCCTATATATACCAAGGAGGTTTCCCTTGTATTTGTGAATTCATATGATGTATAAGGAGGTTTCTCCCTCAAAGAGAATTATTATCTGGATTTCTCTCTTTGTCAAGGCGTTGAGTACTTATTCTGAGGTTTTTATGCTATTTTTATATTTGTTTCTTAACATCTATCATGTGACTCCAATGAGAAGGAAATCCTCCAAGGTTGGAACCTTCAAATAGATCCCTCAGCTCCTCAAGTCAACATGTGTCTCCACCATGATCACAACCCCAATTTTTGGGCTCACCGTCCATCAAGATTCCTCAAGATAAACTTTGATGGAGCATCCAAAGGGAATCCTGGTTCGACTGGCTTTGGCTTTATTTTCATGAACGACCAAGGATCAGTTCTACATATTTCAACAAGCAGCCTTGGTTATGATTCGAATAATGCAACAAAGCTTTGGGCCCTTATCAAAGGCGTCCTACTAGCCCAACAACATGGCTACAATCAAATTTTCATAAAAGGGGACTCCTAGGTAGTTCTAAATATGTTGTCTAAGCTTCTCAATGGCTCTGCTCCAGAAAATATTTCTCCAAGCTAGAGGCTTCTTCATAACCTGGAACTCCTACGTTCTATCATACAACCTCATCAAGTTTTAATTCCATCACACATCAAACGAGAAGCTAACAAAGTGACATACAAGCTAGCTAACATTGTGGTCTACCACATAGAAGGGGATCTATTCTACGATTCCTCTCAGTACAACGATCACCCCATTCTTTTGGAATGCATATCCCTAGCACGCACAACTGACTCCCCCCAAGATGGGGTACCTTCCAACGCATAACACATATGAGTAAACATAGGGCATTAAGGAATCCCTCAACATGGCTCTCTAATCCTCAAGCCAGAAGAGAGGGAGGAGGTTTCAAGCTACCATCGCTCCAAAACATTCAAGGAATTTCGTACATGGGTAGATTTCGTTCCAAGGGAATGTTGCAGACCTGCACGGTGGAGGAAACTCATAAATTTTGGTACCAGGAGATTAAGTTGCCATTAACGACCATAACATAACCGACGGGGGATGAATTAAGGAAGCATAGTGCTTGGGAGAAGCATCATTTTGTTTTCTCTCTCTATGTGGTGCATTACTGTATGTGTGGAGAACAGTGGGTCTGGATCCAGGAAATTCAAATATGGGAGTCTTTCATTTATGTGCTCAACATGCCAAGGCAATGACGTTGGTCAAAGCATGGTAGGGAAGAATACATTATAGTTGGTCGACATCTCTCCTTAATCACGGGTAGTGATAATTCATACAAAAATAGGAAGTGCTTCATGTCTCTTGCACTCAACTTGGCCTTGGCGCACCAACAAGACAACAAACATACCTCAACCGGTTGGGGTTGTAAAATTGAATGGTTCGACAAACACCGGAGATCTCTAGGTTACACTCCAAAATCATTCTTAGGGTGGACTTCTTCAAAGAGCCCAACGCATACCTCTCCTCGTGATCACTCCGGTTGCACCCATAGTGCTCTGTTGTCAAGAAATCCAGTCAATCGCCCATTTGAAGCACCCTCCTTCGGCAAGCCCAGTGCATCTATCGAGGAGGACTCTTAGCACATCTTTGAGGTTATGTCCACAATCCAACAACTGATATTCAAGCTTCGGAGCGAAGTTTTCAACATCAAATTTTGCCTCGAGCTCCTATAACAATGCATTTCCTTAGCAATGGAATTGAGCACCAATCGAGATGTCTCATCACCTCTAGCGATAGTTGGAGCTCTGAAACCCATCCTCCTTCCTCCGAGATAGAATTGAAGTCAAGCATTATGGTCATCAAGTTTTTCTCTTTGGTTATTGGTGTTTTTAGTCTGTACATGATCCATCTAGTTATTATAGCTATTAGATGCCAGTATAAGATCATAGTTTTTTGTTTTAGTTTTGTATATGGCATTGTCAAACAATATCTATGCTAGTATTGTCACTTGGCTCTGTTACATTTTTAATGACATAGAGAGCATTGTTTTAAAAACTCAGCTGGAACAAAATTGGTTTCCAGTCATGGTGACTCTTACTCCAACAAATGCATGTTTTTTTTTGTAACAACTTTCCATAAAAGATAACTTAGAGAATACTTACTTACCAAAAACAAAAAATAAATTTTAATATAATTTATCACATTAGAAAATTCATTTATTTTGATAGAATAAAAGTGCATAAAAACTGTCCCCGAGGTGTAGGACAGTGGGTGACGGAGTGTGTTGTTAAGCCACTCTGTGATGTTAAAGTCACCGGTTCGAAACCTGCGGGGACAAAAAATCCAACCATGTTAAGGGTTGGTGTGGCTCAGGCCAGGTGCGATCCCCGGGTGATTTTGACGGCTTAGATGCCCCTGAGTCGCGGTTTCTCAAGCCACAGGTTAATCGCGTTGCCAACAGGTTCCGCACAAATTAACAAACAAACAAAAAAAGTACATAAAAACTTTGCATAATTAAATACACATTAGAAAAAAGGATTATAAAAAAATGTTTATTTTCCATTGAAAACGTGGACAATATGGGGTCCTCTTACTAGAGACTCGATGTAGTGCATCAAGTGGATGGTGAAAGGTTCCCTCACTAGGGAAAAAACAAAAAAATAAAGGCTTTTTTAGGTGGGGTCAAATGAGGGATTCTCACTAAAGACTTGGTGTAATCTTTTTTTTTTTACCAAATGGTGGGGGTCACTCGTCGAAGAGACTATGCATGATCAATTTTTTGGAAGGGTCCCTCACTAGGCACAAAGAAAAAATGGTTTTTTAAGGTGGGTTTAGATGGGAGCTTCTCACTAGAGACTTGATGTAATGTTTGTTTATTTTCCCCAAATCATGTGGGTCTCTCATCAAATATTCTACGCATTATAGATTCTCTATGAGAGTACCCCATCCGACCTTTTTTTTTGCTAATAGTGGACCCTCCCTCCATAGACTCTATGCACACTACATTGAGTCTCCACGAGAACACCCCAGGATACATTTAAAAAAAAAAAAACACGTCCAATCAATGCACTACATGAAGTATTTATCCAAAGAGCACCCTCTAGCCATGTCACCACTAGAAAATGATAGCTTATTTTATCTTTTCTTAATAACCATTTTTTAATGTGTTTGTTAATTTTTTTTTAAGATTTGTATTTCATTAAGTAATGTTAATTTTTTTTTAAGATTTGTATTTCATTAAGTAACTAACTAATGAGAGGCCCCTTTCCAACCATGTTGTTGCGAGAAGGTAGTAGGAGTAGAGTAGGAGTAGACCATCCTCTAGTAAGCATGTGGCCGAAGAGCATGTTGGGGCAGGAGGAAGGGAAGGCGTTCGGGGCTTTTTTACCTTTTTATTAACATTTTATTATGTATTTTTTATTATGTTTTTTAATATAATTTTTATTTTATTTTTTTGTGTTTTCAAAATTAGTGTTATTTTGTTTTAATTTTTTTTAATTATTATATTTTATTAAGTTTTTTTTATATTTTTTTAATTTTAGTTTTTTTTTTAATTCTAATTTTTTCAATGTTTATGTTTTTTTTTTAAGTTTTGTTTTTGCTGATTGTTTTTTTTATTATTATTTGGTAAGTAAATGGGTGTGAAATGGAAAGGAAAGGTGAAAAAACAAAGATAATAGAAAAAGAGGGACTAGATTTCAATGAGGTTCTTGGTCAACAATTAAATCTCCACTAGAAGAGTAATAGTTGGAAAATGGAGTATATAATTTTTTTAAGGTATATAATACAACACTAAAATGGCTTATGACAAATTTATAAAGTTTATTAAAAAATATAGTTTATTATATTAAAAAATATATTTCTTTTTAACTTTGACTTTTTTAAAACATTCAAAATTTTGAAAAACCATAGCTTTTACATATAATCATTAATAAGTCAATTAATAGATGTTTAGTTGTAATAATGTTATTTGATAAATATTTTTTATTTGAAATAAAAATAATTTTCCTTTAGGTCTAAAAACATCAAATTTTACGTTGTCAATATAAATAATATTTAAATTACATTTTTATATTTTATAATTTTAGTGAATATTCTTTTATTTATTTTTTTCAGGACACAAATTTTTTTTAAGATATATAATAATAAAATATCTTATAACAAATTTATAAAATTGATTATATTAAAAAAAAAAAAAATTTAACTTTGACATTTTTTTAAGCATTCACAACTTTGAAAAATCATCGCTTTTACATATAATCATTAATAAATCAACTAAAAAGAATTAATGATAAAAAATATTTTAAAATGATCGATTCAAAATTGAAAAGACGTTTTAAAAGAACTCATGACTGAAAAATAGTCACTTTGTCCTTTTTAGAACGGAATTTAAAACTGCAACTTCATAAAAAAAAATTATATATTCACAATATTAGAGAGTATATAAAACTAATTTAGAGTAATTTTATACTCATCAAAATTCAAAATTATTGCAACAAGTAGAATTGGTGAGGGAACAAGCTACTTAAACTTTATATGTACTTTTAAAAATTCTCTTCTATGCTTCCTTACTTAAAAATTCTATCTTACAAGAAAATTGTCTTTCAAATATGTCGTGCATGCTAATATATTTCAAGGGTATCACCATAACACAATTCTCTATATTTCAAGGGTAGCACCATAACACAATTCTCTAGATAAAGCCTTACCATATATTTTTAAATTTCCCTCCAATTTGAAGAAAATTTTAAGATTTCTTGTTTCATGAGGTTGGATCATGAAATCTTCAGAAACCAAATTGAACCTATTTTTAAATTTCCCTTCAATTTTAAAATTTTTTTAAGATTTCTTGTTTCATGAGGTTGGATCATGAAATCTTCAAAAACCAAATTGAACTATAAATTTAACAATAGTAGACAAGTATGGAGTATACAATATTTTAGAATGATATTTGAATAATTCTTTAGACAACTTGAGGAATTATCCCATAAGTGAGAAAATCATTATTCACTTGTGAGGATAGGAAATGGTATTTAAGGAGATAATATAGTGGACAAATTTCGAGAGAGGAATGAACCCATGACTAGGTTTTTGAGCTAGAATCCCATGGTGGAATGAACCCATGACTAGGGTTTTGAGTTGGATTCCCATGGTGGTAGTTGGTGGGAAAAATCCATAAGATTCCCCTCCATCTACTCTAAGAACATGTCTCAATGTTCTAGAGAATTATTACATTAGTTAAGAAAACGGAAAATCCATCCAATTTTTTCTCCTCTAAATTTGTGAAAAGATTGGGGTACCCATTGTAAATTTTATCTATTCCCTCTCTCATTGAAAGACCATTGCATTCACTAAGAAGGTCTGGGTAGGAAAGTTTACTAGATTATGGCCCTCTCTTAAATCCATGGAAATTTCAGTTCAAAATCGTTGGGCCATATTAATGAAAGACATGATATATATCAATTTCTATGGAAGAGGGTATCATGCTTTTTAGTTTCATCTCAAGTTGGATTAGGAACTAATTTTCTGTAGTGGATCCTATTTCATGGGGCCAATGGAAATGTATCTAAATCACTGGTCCTTGGATTTTGATTTGGAAGTTGATATCCCAATAATAGTTAGGGTATGCTTGTGTCTTCCCTGCCTTCCTCTAATTTCCTAGCATGACCAATCCTTAGCAAATATTGGAAAGTCTCTAGTGTATTCCATCCACGAGTCTAAGAAAAAGATGAGTTTGAATGCATGTGCTCACATTTTTGTGGAGGTAAATCTTGAGAGAGGAATACTAAAATAAATAAGGTTAAATATGGATAGATGGATTTGGCTTTAGTCTTTTCACTATGAGTAACTCACTTTCAAATGCAACAACTATCATAGGTACATGAATTTTTCTAAATATCATATGATGAACTACAAGGGTATAGTAAATGGAGATTCCTCTAAAGAGACTTAAACCCCATGTTAAAAAAAACCTTAATAAATCCACATCCACCTTCAAAGAAGATAGACACTCTAAAACTTATATTCATACCTGTGAATAATCAATTTTATGCTCTAAGCATAGATCTAGGTGATGGTTCATACCTTCCTGCAATCCCCTCTCAAGCATTAGACTCTTGTATCTCATCCATTTTCAACCCCTCCTCTTCCTTTGCTATCTCCTCCATCATTGCCTCCTGCATCCTTGATTCCCTCATCCTTAGACCAATTGAAGATCCTTTTAGAGGGATATGTTCCCTTTCTCAATGAAAGACCTTTGTGCCCCTGAATATTGACAATACTTGAATAAAGTGCTTACCACCTAAATTTTTCATACTACAAAAAAATATTGCAATGGGGACTCTTTCTACTTATACCACACTATTAGAAGAAAAAATGCAAGAAGAAGAGTATCATGTGACCAACATTAGACCTAAACTAAAATAATCTTTTTTTATGTTTCAATGAATATAATGGGTAAGATTTCTCATTCATGCTTAATTGATGGTGGATCACACCCAAATCTCATGTTTATAATCATTGCGGAACAACTTAGTCTTTCTTGTAAAGATGATGTCAACAACATGCTCACTTTTAATAAAAATGTTCAAACAACCATTGGCCAAATTAAATACCTTATCACAGTCTTATGTGCACATCTTGAGGTATGCACAACATGCAACTTTCAGGTATTTGAAATGGATGTAGTGTAACATTCTGTAGCCTAGTTGAGGTCCATTACGTGCAGAATTACACATAAAAAAAATAAAAAAAAATATGCTAACTAAATTCATGTAGCTTACCAGCTACGAAATTACACACAGATTTAAGTATTTTCTAATACCATTAATTAAATGCATCTACAACATGTTAAAATCGACATGAGTGTAGCTTAAATAAATCAACACAACAACATATAAATCATACTCAAATACAAAGTGAATGCACAACAATTAAACTCATAATGCAACACAAAAACAAGATAAAACACTTATCTTTTATAATAGTTGTGCAACCATTTGCTTGGGAAGGAAATTCCACCCAACCATAGACTTGTGGTTTGAAATATTAACAACAATTCACCCCCAGGTTGGGGATAGAAATCCACAAAAGAGGGTGGACTCTCATTGTCCACTCACAACTCAAAAAATCCCATGACCCACTAGCATTCTCCTACAACTATCCTGATTTTCTACTGGCTCTCTTCCTTTCAACCTACCCAACCCAAGGAATGCACCCCTTCACTACTGTCAATCCATCAAGCATCCCATTCGTTTATCAAGATCTCTCTGGCACAGGTAACCAAGAATTTCATTACTGGAAAACTCAAGGGAACTCACTACTAGGAAAACTTCTAGGAAAACAACAACAATCACTTGTTGTTACGGTGCGACTCAAATAAGAGTTCACTCTTCAAGCATGAAAACCTAGCTCTTTATTATTCTACTCCAAATACACTCTGGAATTATCCCTCCATGGTCGATCTAGCTCCAATTATCTTCTTCCTTATTATTTGCTTGTTGTTTATTTAAAAACATGACTGTATAAAATTGTTGTAACTGCCCATACAAATTTTCTCTCTTCCCCAAGTTGATTGTACTCATCCCCCATGCTCCCAATAAATATGGGATTTGGCTCCTCACATCCACCCTCTTACATGTATTCAATTATTGTCTTTGGGAACACTCAATCGAGAAATTAGAAGGTTCATATACCAATAGAAATTTTAGAAAGTGGGTTGAATTAATAGACATAGGTAATTCCCCCTTGGACCCCTCTTAGATACTCCTAGACACTCCCCTCTCTTATGGATTAATAAAAAACCATCTCTGTTCATATCCTCTAATAGTTGGAATCACATTTTATTTATTAAAATTCAGAAATACAATTCGCATATACATCAATTGGCCATAGCCACACATTATATCTACATTAAGCATTAATTAAATTGAGGATTATAGCGGGGATGTTACATTCACCCTCCCCTACAAATGTGCATTATCCTCTGTGCACAACACCATGTGTGTATACTTAGAAAATAAAATTATGCTTATACTCCAGCAGCAGTTCCAACCATAATCTCTCATTCCTCTCAACCTGCTAACCCAAGGAATGCACCCCCTTCACTGATCTAAGTCCATCGAGTTGTACCATTCTGTTATCAAGCCCCCCAATGCAAGTTGGTTATGAATCTGAGATATGGTTTCAAAACTCTAGTTGCTCAAAATGGAGTTTTTCATTCTTATATTATATTTTCTTCAAAATTGACAAAACTTTGTGGGTATTCATCCTACATAGTTTATTTGTGCTCTCATGTTGCGTCATTAGGATCGTATAAGGTCCATTGAACCTTTAATATCCCTATGGATTTGTTCCTGAGCTCATTGACTTTCCGGTCCAGGATGAGTACTGGTTCCACCCAAAAATCCCCTTCGTGTTCCTCCTATATCACAGTCCAATCAATTATAATGTGGTTAGGGTCATGCATATATTTATTTAATAATGACACATGAAATACATTATGCACTCTCATGGATGCATGAAATGATAACATGTATGCAACTAGCCTTATATTTTCTACGATTTCAAAAGGTCCACAATATCTTGTTGCCAACTTTGGGAAGCTACACAATCTTAGTGAACTTCTCTTCACTTTCACTTTTAAAAATACATGTTCTCCCACTTTAAAATCTCTGAAAATTTTGTTCTTGTTTGCATAACATTTCTACCTGTCCTGGGCATCCTTTAAATTCCACTTGATCTTTTCCATTTCCTTCAACAAATCTGGCCCAATAACCACTCTGTCTGCTAGATTATCCTAGCTCATTGGTGTGTTACAATTTCTTCCATACAATGCTTCAAACATGCTTATTTTTAATTAGGCTTGATACACATTATTGTAAGAAAAATCCACTAAGTGGATATAATCCTCCCACTTTGATTGTTGGTCCATCACATACATTATGAGCATGTTCTCAATGATTATGTTGGTTCTCTTTGTTTGTCCATCTGACTTTGGGTGATACGTTGTACTGAGTTAATTTCTTACATATTTATACATACCAATAGGGCTAAGCTCGTTACAAAAGTGAACAAAGTGTCCCCCAAAACCCGTTACAAAAGTGGAAAAAATGTCCCCAAACCCTATGGTTTATAAACTCTTTCCACCTTCTATGTGTTGGTTCGTCGTGCATCCTTTTGTCGCACTCTTTGAATCCTTGAAGTCTACTTCCATCGCACACTCTGGTCTTTCTTCTAAATTACTTTTACCCTTTGATATCCTTCTGGCACAGATCCCAGAGCTTATCCAAAATTCATCTCCAACACATGACAAACACTTTCAGAACCGCATGGTATCAGAATTAGCATCAAAATTGGGTTTTAGGCAAGAGCATTTGTCTCCTTACTATCCTCAGGAAAATGGTCAGGTTGAAGCTGTTAATAAATCCCTGAAAACCATTTCGAGAACAATTGTCAATCAGATCAAATCAATTGGCATTTGATGCTATATATGGCATTATGGGCCTATCGAACCTCAATCAAAATTGCAACATGCTTCTCTCCTTTTCAACTTGTTCATGGGGTAGAAGTTGTTTTTCCTATTGAATGTGAAATTTGTTTTCTTAAGATTGCTATAGAGCTCCTTCCTGACACGGTTGAATTGGAAGAGCACCTTGTTTACTTGGAATATCTCTATGAGAAACGTCGAGATGTTGTTATAGCAAATGAGGCACATAAGAAGCATGTCAAGGATAACTACAATAAATCCATTCACTCGAGAGTTTTCTCTGAAGGGGACCTTGTGTTGGTCTACGACCAAGAAAAATCCACCTTGGGGGAAAATAAGTTCAATCCATTGTGGCATGGCCCATTTATTGTGAGACGTGCCCTACGGAAAGGAGTCTGCGAGCTAGAATATTTTGAAGGGAATACGCTCCTGAAGCCCAGAAATGGGATCTATCTTAAGAACTATTACACTTAAGCCTTCACACCTAGGCCTTCTTCTTGTAAATTTTGTACATTGTTGTATTTAGTGGTAGCATAGATCTATTTTGTGTTGGTGGTGCTTATGGTGCTTCTTCTTAGTTGGCAGATGTCATGGGATGCTTCAAGGTTCGTAGGGTTCGTCGATGGCACTATTCATCACACTCGAAACTTGGCTTCCATCGCTTGGGTGATTTATTTTCCCACAAGTCAATAGGTTTCTTCGAGTGGTGCTTGTCTTGATCCTTCCACAAATAATTTGGTTGAATATAACACTATTATCGAACTGCTTCATGATTTCATTGTGCATTGCATTCAGTCCTTAGAAGTGTGTTTAGATGCTCAGTTGGTAGTGTCCCAAATGAAAGGTGAATATTGTGTTCACAACCCTATGCTACATTGTCTTTTAATTTGGGTACGTTTGTTGGAGTGTAGTTTTGATCATATTACTTATGTTCACGTTCCAATAATTTCTAACTCTTTATGTGATGCATTTTCTAACTATGTGTTAGATTGGAAAGAAACACAAAATTATATTTGTATATAATCAAATCATATGCACATTATCACTAAGACAAAAATATCGTCTGTATATATAGACCATTATCACAGCTCATAAAGCATAAAAAGTGGGCCATGTTCCAAAAAAGGAATTTTAGCCTCGATTGCCCTCTATTAGGACAAATAATACAAAAATATGCATGATCTCTAAAACATGGTCTTGAGGGCCCTTCCCTTCCCTCAACATGTCTCTCATAACAAACAATGGAATTGGCTAGATGTCAAAAGAGCCACACCCAAGCCCATGTTACTCCAACTACAAGTCATTGCATGTGCTCTGGAAAATATTTAACCTGTATGATTAGCATTGTGTGCACCAATATCTCTATATTCCTTTGGATGTTATCTAATACTTGGTCGACATCTCCATGTGATTTTCCATCCTGACCACATCAACCATGCAGAGGAAATCCCTCTGGTCATCTCGGTCCCACATATGTATGATCAGATAATCACATTATTATCTTGATCCACACAAAAACATTTGCATCTTTAATCATAACAATATAAAAATTAAATAATTTTAAAAAGAAAAAAATATTATACTGATATCTACATAGGAAATTCCAAGAGGAATAATCTTTGGGTCGTTGTGATAATCAATCCCTGCATAGGGATAATCCTCGATCGCAACCACTCGGTGTGACCACCAAGCGAAAAATGCATCATCCCAGGGATCACCTAGATGTCCTCCTCCCTACCTAGGAAGTACCTCGGTCCACCGATCAATCACGCCATCTCTCTCATAATGTGGATGGATTTCCACTCTTGGACTCATCATGGGTACTCTCTCAAAGAAAAAACAACAAAAGAGGCTTCCAAAGCCAATGTTTTGTATTTTTCCTTGCTTACATCTTGTTAGCTGGGATTTCATACACATCAGTAGAGAGGTACTCCAATCATATCATTTTAACCTCAAAAATTCTTGTGCATAGAAAATCATTTATCTTGAAGCCTGTTGTAGTAATGTTGATCCTGTAATCTGGGAAATCATCAATACGATGATCTTCAACCTGAGGTTTTCAATCTGCCTTATTAGGAGTTGGCTCCCAAATTTCTCTGTCTAGGTTGAGAAATATAAAGCAATGTATGCATTGATCGTTATACCAATGGATTATTTTCCTTTCAAGTTCACTATGTCACCTCAACAAGGTAGCCCAGTGAGGAAATATATATCCTCAATTTCAATCTTTAGAGATGGCCCCTAATCATGAAAACATATGCTTCCAGCTCTCAGTAATATATCAATGCCTCAAGCAATTTGTGTTGTGCTCTAATTCCATTGCAATGAAATAAATTGTTCAATCCACATCTTTGAAGGGATTATTAAGCCTCTGGTTCATCAATGACCTGATTTTCAACATCCCTATGCTCTCTTTCCCTCCATTCAATCACCATCCTGCAAATTGTTTTCCAAATTTTGAGTTAAAATTTATTTTCTGAAGGATTACGAGGATGTACACGACTTCCTTTTAGGATAGTCATGTACATACACAAATTCCACTAAAAGGAACAACGTACATCCTTTTATGTATGCGGCTCGTGTGAATGAATGTCGTGTGCTTCACCATTTTCCCTAAAAATACATTTAAATACTCAAAAACCCACTTAATGAAAAACTTATGGATGAAATTGAAGAAGAGGAAGTTGTCTCTTACCTAGTCCAAGGAGTTTTGGATTTTGATCTCTATGCATATTGCATTGATCCTTGGAAGGTTGAAAGGTAAAATGGGCTCCCAATGCTCTCCAAATGGTAAAAATTAAAATGATATGGTAAAAATGAGTTTTTCACCTATTTTAATCCATATTTTCCACTTTTTGTATAATATCTTGCCCCCTTTTAACATTTTTACACTGTTTAGACTAATATAAGTTCCTTGGAGATGTTTTGTTATGAATTTATCCTTGAGAACTATCTTTTTCCATAGATATTATTATATCTGGTGGCGTTTTTTTACTTCTTCGACATGTATCGTACTCTTTACAGGCATATAGGGTAGGTTTTGTTTCTCTTGCATTATGCATCTATCCATATCGATCACATACTTTCCTTAGGTTCAACCCCATCATTTGCGACCTTATACCTTCAAGATGCTCTAAAGGTGTTGTTTACAAATGGTAGAGCTTACCTCTTCATGGGTGCCCTAGTTAGCTCCTCACTAGCCATTTTGGCACCCATGCTGCATTTTTTTCGTAGGCTCGGAAGCCTTGTCCAGTCCCGCCATAAATTTGTGTCAAAGCTTCATATCTTCTTATCATTTATTGCTGACTAGTTACCCAAGTGACTTCCAAAAAATTTGTTGTGTTGACTTGTATTTGCATTGCATATTGACTGCTTGCACTTTTTGGGCCTAATGTCAGCTTTAGGTTGTTGTCATATAGCCAATTGTATATACATTCTCAAAAATTTACCAGCCTTGCAATACTATCCTTTGTGACTTGACACTTGTATCCCTGGAGGAAATTTTCCCCCGAGTGTCCATATCCTACACATGCTTTCCTTGCATTGAGCATAGGTATCTTCCTTACGCTTGGAACTTGTTTTCTTTTTCGTTACACTCATTTCCTCCACTATATCATAACATTCTTTTATTGTTTTTCAAGCTTTATAATATGAAAAAGACAAAAAAAGAAGAAGGATGGGAACAAGTCTAATTTTTTATATGGTAGCTACTTATGTCTCCCTTGAACAAAACACAATCTTATGAGTCTTCACCTCATTATTTGGTGTAGTATGGTTTTAGGGGGCCTTTTTTCTTGTCTTTGAGCATAATCTCCTCCGACTAGTTATTCTTCTATCCACATGGAGCATTTTTCGATTCCTCCTATGTCACAAACGTATCCCAATTTATAATCCATGTTGCCTAAGTCACATTTTTTTCGTGTCTATGTTCAAGGGAAGTCATCCTATGTCGGCCATTCTACAAAAACCTTTGACTTTTCAAGTCAACCTTCCCATGCCAGTCAAGTATTGCTCAGCATCAAAAGTATCTTTGTCTCTCACTCATGCTAGTCTAGAAGGTTCCCATTGACTTCTTGATGGCGGGTCTTCTCTTATCGACTACAACACATTTCTCTGAGAGTATGATATAGAGTTGCACCCTGGGCCTATTTACATCATTGATAGGTGACCTTGCATTCAACAGATGAAAAACCAGCATTGGTCGTTGAATAAACGATTTCCCTTGTGTTCGATGTTAACAACCATTATCACACATCGGGATTCACACGGTACCTTGGTTTCCACTTGACCCCATTGGTGGATTCCTTGTCTTTTCCAGTAATCTCCATTGTTAGATACTATCCAAAGAGTCTATGTCATGTTCTATTCCATCCAGTGCATGTCGAAGTCATACCTGGGTGTGGTCCTTTCAATATTTTCATCCAAGTCCTTCCAAATCTTTGGCCTTCTGCTACCCCTCATGTTGGATGATGGAGGATGCCTTAATTCCTTCCTTCCAATGGATCACTTCCTATCGACATCAACACATCTTACTCGGGGATAGGGATCTAGAGTCATTTTTAGTATCTTAGGGCTTGCAATCATCAGTGGAAAGTTCCCTATCTATTGAAAGTGGGAATACATCAATGTCCCCTGCTCGATAGATTCTACTAGGTGTTCGACATCAACTCATTTATTCACACTTGCTAGATGGTACTAGGTACATTGACACCCATTATCAATATTAGTGTGTTGTCTTGTGTTTTTTAATGGTATACATCAATGAATGGTAATCAAATGGTGTCTCATTGTGTTCAACTTCAATACATCTATTCACATAGTGTGGAATCGTACCATTGTGGATTGTTTTGAATACTTAGGGTGAAGTATGAGAATAACATCTTTTGTGATCCTACCTGACTTGTATTGAATATACAACCCTTTTTGATATTGGTACTTGTAGAGGATCATTTGTTCACTCCATTGGTTCTAGATATCCTCTATTTTATTCTAAGACATAGATCCACTGTGTATCCATTTGTGTCTATGATCTACATTTTTCTATGGATCCTGAGGCGGAGCGATGCTCCTACTTGGTACTAACCCCGTCCTTCTCCCCTCAAGTTTGCGTGACCTCCTAGTCTAGGATCTTCTAAATTCTCTTAGATAGAACAACTCATTGGTTCCCCACTGGAACCTCCAAATATAATAATCCACAGGTCCTTGTGAAGCTTCACCGACGCAAGCTAGCACCGAGCGCAAGTTTCCCTCTCGTGACCATCGGTTGTGGCCAAGCACCCAAACCAAAAGGCCCTTCATGACTTTAGACTTCTCATGTTTTGATATGAGTCAAACCATGATTCCACCAATCCCTGAACTTCAAACTAACTGTCTAGCGAATGCTAGCTCCCTTCCTATGGACCCCTCCAATATGACCTCGGCTTATGACTTGGGCCTAACTTCTGAGTGCTTCAGGACTTCACGCTTCGCATCCCCAGAAGTTAACTCACCTCTTTTCTTCGAAACTCTGAAACTCGAACTCTGCTTGTGCTAGATCAACGGTCCACGACTCTCCGTAATCTAACGTTTCAGATCTTCTCTCCACAATTTTTGAAGTTTTCACTCTTCTCCTTGCAAATCTTTCAAAGTCCGAATCCTCGAACTCTTGTATCTGCTTCCATCTGTCCCCCTCAACGATGGATGGTCCCACTCCCTTCGGAACTTTGGGAATTTTCAAGTTTGCTCTCTTATGCACTTTCAAAAGACTTGAGTCTCATGCACTTACCTATGGATCCAACAGTTGTTGAACCACACGCTCATATCCAACAGACATGATCTGTTCCTCTCTTCTGCATTCTCTTCTGGGTGTCTAGATGTGAAATCCAACGGTCCAGATCTCTTTCTCTGTGGCTGGTATGACGACATTTGTCTCTCCTCCTCCTGATCTTTGGCTTTCTTCCCTGACTTGGAATATTTCAAATGTTTCAAAGGCTTCACCTTTGAACTGCCTCCTACGAGCCCTGATGCATTGGGTCTCGATGGTGCTTTCCCTCCTGAGCTTTGGAAATAAAATTTAACCTCAGCCCTGGCGCACACTTACACTCTATGTGCAGTTTTTCACTGTCTCTCTTGAGTTGATAAATCACTCGGGATTCCAAGGGACTCACTTGATTCCTTAGAAGAATTATGGTGCCCACCTAACACACTCTACGCTCAACCCTTTGAGATTGTAAAGTGAAACTACTTTACCTCTACCGCACTCCTTATGCTTGACTGGCCTTCAGATGGTTGTCTTTCAAAATTTTGTCTAAGTGTTGGCCTAGTGCACTCCTTGCATAGGTATCCCCCCTGAACCTTGAACTCTCTCAAGTTCACTAACTCACTCCTTTCATTCGCTCAATGCACACCTTGCAGAGCTTCTCTCCTCAGAGTATTTATCAACTCTATGAATGTCTTCTCCTTGACACTCTTCTTCTCGGAACTCGAAAGAGAGTTCACCTATGAAATCCCTGCACTTGGTCAATGCCCTCCTGGAAGAGCTTTACAGAGTGTTCAACAACTCTATTTGTGCTCTCTTCTGAACATACTTTCCTCTAAGTTGTTCAACAACCTTGAGGCTCTTCTCTGAGTTTTTGATTCCTCTGGTGTGCCCTCCTAGAACGTTCTTCCTGAACCTAAACTGGAATTCAGATGTGCACTTTTTTCACCATCTCACAAAGTCTTTAAAACTCTGTCATGCACTCCTTGCATTTAGCCTCAAAGAACCTGGACTGAAATAAAAAAAACTCTCAGAAAGATAGGAAAATCTATCTATCACCTGCAGATGAGATCTAACATGCATCTACAACATACATTCATAACACACAGATGACATTCATTCATAAACATGTAAACACACATATGACATTCATTCATAAACATGTAAACACACAGAATCATAGGCAGGAAAAACTGATTATGTTTATATTAATTTGAATGTCTATACAAATGTTTACAAAGACTGGACTGCAACAGAGTCTCAATTCTCTCCTCTCTTGAGCTCTCTACTCGCTCATCTACTCTACATGCTAGATCTCCTAACATCCTCCCCTATCCTTATGAAAATTGATACCAAGATCATTTTACAAAAGAGGGCTTTTCGAGCTCTCCCTCCATCTACCTACTCTCATTAATTACATTGAATTGCATTCAATGGCCATATATTCTGGATCAGATCTAGATCTTCATCATCTTGTCATCGATTAAAGCCGACCTTGTCTCCTATATTCTCAAAGGCATGACTCGACTCTACCAAGCCTTACAACATTTAATTAGATTAAATTACAATTGAAATTTGAAAATGAGGGCAAAACGAGAGGGTTGGCGCCTCTCCCCTCCTTGAATGTGCACCGATGTGCAGTCTAGTTGGCACGTTGTTGAGGCAGAGCGATGCTCCTGCATCAGATCCATTGTGTATTTTCTCATGGTCATGATTGCTACTTCTATATATCACATGGATCCACTATGTATAGTTTTTGTGGCCATGGACATTAACTATGCATTCATTATTCATAGATCCACAATGTACTTGATTTGGAAGCCATGCATACATCACACTCAAGAATGGGAATTCCCTATTTGAGAAGAGAGTATCTTACTTGTTTCTATTGTAGGTACTATTTTGGGACTGGTCTTCAACTACTCCTACCCAATGGCCCCTCCAAAATCTCATGACTATTTGTAATGTATTTCGGCCATCAATAGCTCTTTTGACCTCACACTTTAGGGGGCATATGTTATAGTTTCATTTGACACCACATATGCTCATGAAAATGCATTGACCGCGGATACATCCCTTTCTCTACTTGCAAGAGAAAAATCCCCCTTTTCCTCCCTAAACATATCTTTAAAAATCCCATTTTCTAGATGTACGCAACTCTCCTTAAAGAAACTCGCATACATGCACAACTCTCTAGTTATCAACCTACGTACATATTTAATTGGCTCAAAAAAATAATAAATCCCCATATTTCAGGTGGATTTGAATAGTTCCCTAGGTTCCCGACCTCTTATATCTCGTTCATAACTACTCCAACTGTCAAAAGGGAGTATAAAAGAGAGCCTTGGGATGGAGAAAAATCATATCAAAGAGATGCAACCTTATGCTGGCATTTTCCTTATAGCCTTGCAAGCCCTTGTTTCCCCTTGCTTTTGAGATTGTCCTTCCCCCCTAAAAACCCTTATTTTTAGGATTTGTGTTTCCCCTTATCTTGTCAAGAAGAAATCCATTGCTTCTTTGGACCTGTTGGAACACAAATCTTTGGAGGCATTGCTTGTTATCTCAGGCCTTGGGTGGAGGAACTTGGAGCCTGGTTTCAGGACCATGCCACAATGACTATAGGTTTTAACCAACCCCTATGTTGTTATTAATAAAATAACTCTCATTCTTGTCCATTTCTCTTTGTTGATTCATGATTTTAATGAGATTATTTGTATCTTGTTATGAATCTATTATACAAAGTGAAATTATCATGTTTAGTTAGTTAACATATTTTCATTTCCATACTTCTTTGTTTGCAATAGTTTCTGAGGATCGTTGTGAAGGAGTTATGGAGTGAAGTTTCTCGAGTGCTATCAATTTCAAACGTTGGTTTCTAAGTATGTTCTCTTTCCTATGTTCTGAAAGTTAGTTATTGCAACTAGTTACTTTTAATTAACTGCCTAATTAGAGTCCGAGAGAATACTTTTAGGGCACTAATTTTTTGTGGCTCTGACCCTTAGCCATAGGACTTAAATTTCCATAAAAACCTTACTGGAAACCCACGTACATACGTTCTTTTCTCCACTGCAACCTGCATATACACAATTGTGCCCACTACAACCTACGTACATACACAATTTGTCTTCTTGCAACCTGCGTACATATGTGCTTTGCCTTACTCCAACTCATGTGCAATTACACAAAAACCTTGTATGGACACCTCCATACAATTCACTCCATGCGACTTCTCTTCCTCTAGGCCATATTTTCCACCATGCAGAATTTCCCTTTGCAGAAAACACCAAGCCACTTAGCAAAAGTACAGACTCACTTATGCTAAATCCATCCTTTTGACAATTAGCAAATTTCATAATGACTTTTCTCTTTATATACAAGTCCAACGGGTGCATTTAGGAGCCCTTCCTAAACTCAATAATTAATTAGAATATTTTGTTCTTTTTTTAGGGTGTGGCACCCCCACACAATCCCACAAATCCCATCAACTTTCCCATGAAGCCCTAGCCTCATTACGGGGCCGATTTCACTAAAACAAAAGGCTAAAATTTTGCCAACAAGGATTCACACATGTCTAACACCTTTTCTGCTTGGGAATGCCTCTAGAATATACAATAAACAACAAGGTTTGTAGCGAGTTGTTCAAATATTATAAAATGATATTGTGGATTTGAAGAAGAAAAGTGGAGAGGGAAATTCAAGACAAAAGTATTTCAATCCTTTTTTCAAGAAAGAAATAGTTGTTTCAAAGCTAGAAGAGCCATGTACAGTGAAAAATATTGTGAGAGTAGAAGACATGGATATGGACCACTTATGTCATTTACATCAAGAAAATCATCTAGAGAAGACACGTCCATTGTTCATCAATGTCATTGACCATATCTTAAATGAAGGTGTGAAACCTAAGGTTGCAACTGAAGAAGATGTAGGAGATTAAGTTGTTGAATAAGAAGACTAAGTAATGATTTTATGGGATGTACTTCCTAATAGCATAATAAGATGAATTTGTAGAATAAGTTCATGCTACGAACACAATAAACATATATTATTTTCTTAGAAGTAAGAAAAACATTTTGTTAACTAATATTCCTCCTTCCATAGTGATGAAGACAACAACCACTACTACTCATTTGACATATTCAACAAGCACATCATCAACTAAGAATACAATAATTTTTCATGATATGAAGAATATAAATGCAAACATGTCCTTGCATGACATGTTGAGTATCGATCAACAAAGGAAATTGTGGCTAAAACCATAGAATGTCTTAGCTTCCACATAGAAGAAATTAGTAGTGAATGTTACCACAAAAAAGAAGTTAAAATATCAAACCCATC
>ML850700.1:7412-18398 GCA_009831015.1 Picea engelmannii
CTCCATTAATTTTATCCCTTGATTATGGCTTAGGCCACAAGAATCATCCCTAGAGCACCAAACAATCTATAAGATCCATGGTCCATGACATTAGGGTTCATGAGCCATGCATTGGACCATAAGCCAACATGCAAGCCCTATATCGGAAATATTTTTCTTGTAAGTGGGATATGGTGGCCATTTTGAGATTTATAACATCAAGAATGTTTCTTTGGGCCTAGTCCTTGGCCTAAAGGGGATATTTATCTTATAAGTGAGATATGGTCACCATATTGAGGATTGGTGCATTGGAGATGGCTCTTGGTGCCCATGCAATAGTTGAAAGCCAAAAGATAGGGTCTAAGGTCATAGAGAGTTGGTAGGTTGAGACCACCTAACAAGAGTGTCTTTATTTCATACAACAAGATAGGGGTGGATACCTCCAAGATTGTCGCTCCCATAGCAACCACATTGGAGCTAATACCTCGTCCCGTCGATCTTGCCACCTTCAGAACGTCTCTCTTGCCACCTTTGAAACGTCTCTCTTGCCACGTTTGAAATGTCGGTCTTGCCACCTTTGAAGCGTCTCTCTTGCCACGTCTAAAACATCTCACTTTCCACGTTTGAAACATCAGTCTTGCCACATTTGTAACGTCTCTCTTGCCACGTTTGCAATGTCTCTCTTGCCACATTTGAAACATTGGTCTTGCCATGTTTGCAACATCTCTCTTGCCACGTTTGAAATGTTGGTCTTGCCACGTTTTCAACGTCTCTCTTGCCATGTTTGAAATGCCGGTCTTTCCACGTTTGAAACATCGGTCTTGACACGTTTGTAACGTCTCTCTTGCCATGTTTGAAACGTCACAATATAGACGAAAATTAGGTCATTGAAAAAACAATGTCATGTGAAACGACGTTTGAGGGGGTCCGAGGTTTTTCGGTCTTTCGACAATAGAAAGTGGCAATTGCATCGAACGTGTCGTAGGAATTTGACCCAAATGTAGTAGTGGCATCTTCCATAACTGGTAGTTTTTTTTGTTAAATTTCTCGACCCTAAACTTTCTATCTTTTGCCAATGCCCCCACTCGAACTAGGAACCCTCTTTTCATTTGAGTTATGTTTCTCTCTGATACTAGTTGTTAGAAAAATAGGATTGTGGAGAAATAAAATAAAACAAATGTAGAAATAAAACACAGAAGATACACAATACAATAGAGACACAGATATATGTGGTTCACCCAGTGTGGGCTACGTCTACCAGATAAATTGCGAGGTCCTTCCTTTATTATTATCCACCAAATGAAGGGATACAACCTACAACAAACCCATTGTAACTTCCTCTTATTTTTCTCATAGTATCCTCACAGGGAATACAATATTCACAATGATACATAGCCACAATACATTTCTCTCATAAAATAGGGTTTCCTTCTAGGGAAAAAAAAAACCCTAACATAAATTCTACTATCATGTCTGCGACCTTATAATGAACGGTCCATATTTACTATAAAATTACAATATACATTTACAAGGAAATTTTTCCTTTGGGGGCTTCACCCCCAAATTCCAATCGGGGAAAGTTGTCCCCCAAACCCCCATCGGGGGCCTACTTTGCCCCAGACCCCCCAACCGGGGGATAGCCCCCCTAGACTTCACAAGGGGGGTAAACCTCCCTCTACTCCCCCACATGGAGGAGTGTATATTCTTCCGGGGTGTAAAGTATTCATAGGGTATAAAACTGGATGAAAACATAGACCTTTGAATCAAGAAGATAATCAAGCTCCACAACCAACACTATGGTTCGCTAGGAAAGTATTCTCAGGTGTAAGTTTAACCCTTTTTCGGGCCCGAGGGACTAAATTTATGAAAAAGGGCCATGCTCCTTGGTTTTGGTTTATCTCTTTTTTAGGTCATGGTTATATTTACGAAAATGGAACCCCATTGGAGTCCATAATTAATCACTTTTCAGACTCCCTAAATATGAAAAGATTTTTGAGTGACCTTTTCCTTTCACACTTGTTAATTGGTCTAGAAGGAATATCTATTTGGCATAAGTTTAACCCTTTTTGTGGCCAATAGATTACCTAGGAAAAAGGTATGCATTGGGAGACATGTTTCGTTGGGAGAGTTCTCCTAAGTTATGTTTTATACTTTTCTGAACTAAGGGGACTGAATTTCAAAAAAGGTTGTTAGTCCATAGTTAAGCTCTTTTCAGACTCCTTAAAATTGAAAAGATATCAAAGTGATCTTGTCTCTGTCACACTCGTTAAAATGGTTTTGAAGAGACATCCTTTTGGTATAAGTATAACCCTTTTCCAGAATGACTAGACTAACTACGAAAAACAAATACTCTGGCCCTAGTGACCAGAGGAGTTCTCCTTGGTATGATTTTATTCTTTTTCGTACCTCGGTGACTAACTTTACAAAAAAGAATCACTCTAGTGTCTTCTTTTAGTGTTTTTCAAACTCTCTAAACGTGAAAAACCACCGAGATTACCTTCTATGGGCTTATAAAAATTCACAGGGAATGAGTCTTGTTGTGTCATGTTGTAATCGCATTACATGTCTCATCCTTGCATCTTTGGCCTAATGTTGACTTCATGTTGCTATTACTGAATCTTTATATAATTCCTTAGGTGCACTACTTGTAGCACTTTTTTTCCCTTGTGATCTAACACCTTTACCCATGGAGGAATTTTATCAAGTGTTATTATACTGCACATGTCTCATTGCACTAAGCATCGGTATGTTCCATGTGCTTGGAACTAGTTTTTTTGCCCGCAACACACGTTCCTCCTTTGTAACATAACATCATTTTATTCTTTTTCAAGCTCCTTAAAGTTTTGAAAAAGACAAAAAAAAACAAACATTCCAAAAAGAGGGATGTGATATACATTCTCTCTTATCGACAACAAGATAGTATCCCTTGGACAAAGCACATCCTTCTATTTGTTCTGCAAGCATTTGGGATCTAGTATGACCTTAGGAATCTGTTCTTATTACATAGAGTTATGTCCTCCTCCATTTGGTTACTCTTTCAAACATATGGAGAATTTGTGGTGCCTCCTGTGTCACAGACTTATGTCAATAATATGTTTCCCGAGTCTCATCATTTTGTCATGCTTTTGTCCAAGGGAAGTTTTACCCAACCTGAATCGGCCATTCTGCAGTTGATATTTTGAATTTCATGAGTCATCCATCCCGAGAGTCTAGTCAAGTTCGGATTTAGAATCAATGAAGTTTTGTGCCTGATGATCAAGGTCCTCTAGTATTTCCCTGATGGCATGTTGAAGACCTCAGAGTAGTGAGTCTTACACTCCTATTGTACTCCTACTTGATTTTTGAATATCGATCTTTGAAGTTATCATCTCCATCCATGGGCATTGATGCTTCATGAGGATGCACATCACTTTTTACTTATATATCTTCAGATGATTTCAAGATATAGATACAATGTTTATTGTTCATGTCTACACTTTATAAATACATTCATATTTGTCTTGTAGTCTAGATTATTTTATATGACATGGATCTGCAATGTACTTGATTGGAAGCCATGCTTAATTTATCCCGAGCATGGGTATGCCCGCCTCAGAGACATTATCATTATTTTTCATATGGCACCCTCATGAACACTCGTCTCAGGCTCATGCAAATCTGTGCCTTCACACTCTATAAATATATTGTAATTTATTTCGGCCAACAGTTTTTCTTCTGACCTCACACATTAGGGGTCATCTCTTATAGTCCAAAAATTCCACATCTATGCATTCAAGACATTGGATCATACATTTTCATACTTTTCCAAACATACTGCTGAGATTTCCTTCAAAAAAACCATTTTTTTGGCTAATGTACGTGCCCTACTGCACTAATAGCATGTGTACAAACATGATTTTCATGCTAGTTATATTGCGTACTTACACTTTCTGCATGTTAGTTAGCCCGCATTTACCTCCAAAAGTTGCAAAAAATATATAATTGCATGTATTTTGGTGGATTTTATGGGCTATGGAGGGTTTCCTAACCATTTTACTACTTGTATCCCATCAACAAACCGAATAAAAATATTTTTCTCATATAAAAGAAGTCTTGGCGAGTATTTAGACATATGAACAAGAGAATAAGAAAACTCTACCAAAATCATTTACCTCTCATTGCCCAAGTTTTTCATCTTGCTCAGAGGTTTGGCGTCAACTTTCCCTCTCATCCATTCTCCCTACGAAACCCTTCCTTCTCCCCTTGATGGCATTTTGGTTGTGAGAATTGTATGTGGGATTGATGCACTTGGAGCCATGACAGAGGATCCTAGACTTGGTTCGTAGAGCGGTGTTCACAAGCAAAGGTTGTAACCATTCTTCTTGAATTTGAATAAAATAGATTATCTTTGTCCCAAAACCCTATGTGTACATGTTCTTATTAATTTGAGAATTTATATCTATATTTAGGATTTTAAGTTATTACTAGAGATTGTATATGTTTTTGCATTGTATTCTTAACCCCTTACAAGTCAACTTTGGGAGGACATATGTGATCTAAGAGGAAACAACAAGTGAAAGAGGTCTACATAAACTGAAAGGATTCAATGTGCACTCATTAACCTTCTCTTCTCTCTTTATCTTATCACTTATTCTAGATTGTTTTGGGGTAGATTAGAGATAAGTGAGTCTTTTAAGGGAGTTATCACTCTACCTATTCCTTAGACCCAATTTAGGGGGTATTTCCCCATAGCAATGTACGAGGTACATGATTGATGTACATGGTTTATGTACTTGGTATGGTACATGATTGATGTACATGGTTGGCGTACTTGGTATGGTACATGGTTGATGCATGGTATCATACAAGTTGATGTACATGGTTGTTGTACATGTATGGTACATGATCAGGTTGATGGTTGATGTACATGGTTTGGCGATGGTTTTCATATTCATGTGAGTGAATATGGGTATAGTTGGTTGATAATGGCATATCAATGACAGAGAAAGTGATAGGTTGAATGATTGGTTGATCATCAGTGACAGGTTGATGTGACCGTTGTATTCATAGGTTGATGTGACTGTGGTAGTCACAAGTTGATTTGACAGTGACAGTGATAGGTTGGTTGATGTGACAGTGACAGTGACATGTTGTTTGATTTATTGGTGACATTCACAGTGACAGTATTAGTGGTTGTAGCCTACTTCCGATTGATAC
The DNA here is from genome assembly GCA_009831015.1 of Picea engelmannii. NCBI lineage: Eukaryota > Viridiplantae > Streptophyta > Pinopsida > Pinales > Pinaceae > Picea > Picea engelmannii. The sequence goes on from ML850700.1 coordinate 12,588, forward strand.
CAAAGAACTCATGGAGTTGGAGACTCCTTCAGGTTGGTTCCTATAAATTGGGGGGTCATAACCTCCGTCCAATTGGTGATGAGTAACTCAAGGAGTTGGAGCTTCCTTCAGGTTGGTGCATGTAAATCAGGGGGTCGTAGCCTCCTTTCAGTTGGTGTTGAATAATTCAGGGAGTTGTAGCTTCCTTTAGTTTGGTGCTTGTAAATCAGGGGGTTGATGCCTCCTTTCATTTGGTGTTGGAGAATTTGGAATTTGGTGTTTCCTATGAATTTATTCTTGATATATATAATAAATCATTCGATGGTTTTCTCCCATTCGGGTTTCCAAGTAAATTCTAGTGTATTGTGTATCTGATGTGATATTGTTCAATTGTATTTCATATGGTTATATGCTCATGATATATTGAATGAAATAACAAATGATATATTGTTGATAAAGTTGAATTTTATATATTGTGGTTGAAAGTGGTAAATAGTGCTCATACTATTTCACCCGCCCCCCCTCAGTATTGCATCAAACACTTACAATGTTGTTGGGGTTTGGTCATTGTTGAATTCATGGTGCTTATTTGGAGATTATTATATTTTTTAATAAAAGGTTATCATGCTTCATTAATGGTTATTAATTTCATTGAGTTTGGTAGACATATGCATAATCGACTCCATGATTCTGTAGAGTAGTGGTGTGTTCTATTATTCATTCCTATTTTCACACAAAACTCTATCATTCTATGACATTGTGAATATAACCTTTCGAAAAACATTTCATGTTGATCGATAAGGATGTCATTTTGAAGTGGATATTTACAAAATCCCATGTACCTAAGTGTCATTTCCGGTTACCAAACATTCCAAATGTTTCAACTTTATTGTGACAAGACATTGGTTATATCGTGGCAGTGATTTGGAAGTTGCATTGATGATAGCAGGAAAATCCCCTCTTTAACTACACCAAGGTTTAAGATGTAGACAAAGAGAATGATCATCTAAAGGTCAATCAATTTTCTATTCTACCCCAAACATACCAAAAAGAATGAAAAGAAATCAATAAGACAAGAGATCAGTAACTATACCTTTGATCCGACATCTCATGATGATCTCCTCAAGATTGGTAGTGCCACTGACTGCACGCCTCCTCCCAAGGCTCGCATGCATCCAAAGATAGGAAAACAAAGGACTACAAGCATGCTATTTTATTCATGAGTTAGGGTTGTTGGACACACCTACCACACTTAGAGGGGGGTTGAATGAGTGTGGGGCTCTTTTCCCAAAAATTCCTTCTTACACAAAACTCATTAGTTAACCTTTAACATTTATTCATTACCCATTGTTGTCATTTATAAACAGTTAGATGTGAACATATATCAACAACATATATCAGCAACACATATCTTCAATAATTCATCACCACAAGGAACACAAAGAACACAAGATGTATGTACAATTTTTCTTTTTATTATGGACAACAATCTGGGGTTTATCAACAACAACTAAATAGCATACAACTCTACAAGAGCACCAGCTCTATAATGCAAGACTCATCTTACACCCTTAACACCAACTGAGATGAGGCAACAATCCTCAACATATATCAATCTGTCAATAGGTACGCGACCTGTCAGTAGTGTAGCCCATGTGTGTACACGCCCTGTCTCACTACAACCCTCGTGTGCACGCACCCAGTGTATAATGCAACATGTGTATGCTTCTGAGAAACTAGGGTTTTGTTTTGCTTCACATGCTCAGATCCTATGCAACCTACAATCACTTTCTCTTATGTCTTCCACTGTCCAAACTAACCCACAACTAGTCACAAAATCTCCAAGCTCTCCAATAGCTTTCTCATGATCCACAATAGATCAATATGAATGCTATCTCAAATATGTATAAGAATCTAGTATACCATAGCAATCATGTCACCACTGAATCAAAAGAGTACTGATCACTCTATCAACCAAATAAACCAAACTGAACCACATCATAGAATCCATATCGAGAATTCCCTAAGCACTCCCATCACATCAAACACTAGTATTCATAAAGACAATAATGTAATCATACTAGTGTTTCAGTGAGAGATCTGAGGCCATAGAATGCAGATCTAGAACCTGCCTAATCATCCAAGAGCTTGGCACTTGCTCAAACACAAGTTTTCAATATTCTATCCACCATACGCTCCCTGTCTTCAGACATCCCGTGTATAGCTTAATGTATACACATCCTAAGCAAAGACAATCCGTGTATACCTCATAAACTAGGGTTTCTGAAGTTCCGAGAATTTTGTTGTCAAGATCTCTGACATTGTTGAAACTTTGATGCATTCATGAGATCCTTTTCTCGCTCTCTTCCTCAGAATAGATCTTCAATAATGCTCAAGAGATCCACACCAATGTTTCTCAAGAAGCTCTCCATCAATACTCAACAAGATAATCTCAAGAAGCTCTCCATTGATCCACAAAAAGGATGATCTATAAGAGACCATAACTATGTTATTTATACTTTCATCTTCTAGGTCACTTAACCCATTTTTAGGTTACTTAACCCATTTATAGGTCACTTAACCTATTTTCCATATTTTAGGGTTTACCACTTTCCATGAATAGAAATTTCTCCAATACTTTATCGTTTAAATATTCCTTCTTGATTTTGTCACTTTACTTTATCATTTAAATAATCCATCTTGATTTTGTCCCTTTACTTTATCATTTAAATAATGATTTCTTCTTTTCAAGCACTTTGACTTATTTGACCTTGGAGGCTTCAAGCCTTCATATGGGGGTCCTCCAAATTTATAAGGCCATAACTCTCAAACTGTGAGGAGTTATGTGATATTCCAAATACCATCGGAAATGACATGACAAGCAATATCCATCTAGGATAGTTTCACCAACAACTTCATTGATCTTCATCTCATTATTCCATATACAAGCATGGGTCCTCCAACCATTCTTCTAGGATAACTCAATCTGAAAAGCGTCTTCCCATGAGGGATTTCACCCTAAGGGGACCACTTTGGAGTTCATCCATTTTCGCACCTTATCAATCATAATACAATAATGAGTCATCTTTTCATCAAACAAACTATGCATCATCATGTATCAATGACAACTCATTGATCCATCTTCATCTATGTATCATATCAATGATCCATATTTATAAATTGGTTTCCACTTTGAAATATATCATTCTCATTAGGGATAATCATCAATCAATCAATTACTTGACATCAATCAATCAAACCATTTACTGTTGGGTATGTGTTATATTTTTTGCATGTGTGTGTGTGGGCACGTCAGATATGACAACTGCATCTGACGATCCCTCGCACTAGTGCTCTGTTTGTGTCATGTGCACTGGGTGCTTTCTTACGGGGGTCCTAGGGGGGGGCAGGTATGCCCCCCCCTGGTTACGTGTAGCATTCAGGGAAGTGCCCTGAAATGTTTTTTTTTGGGTCGATTTTTTCTATTTTTAGCAGTTTTGTAAATTAAGCTCGGATTAAGGGATTAGGGTCATGGTATCTTAGAATACCTAAAAACATTGTATATATTGTATGCTGAATGGTGAAATTTGATATAATGAATATAAGAAAGGTTTTCCCGGTTGAGGGTTTCTGGTATAAAATCTTTGTGTACTTTGTGTATGAACCATTGATTAATTTATGTCTTGCTTAAGAATCTATATGAATTGCTTTACTTCGTAGGTTTAAAACTTACATGTGGTATCAGAGCTCGTTTTTGGCTTCAGAGGGACGCATTTTTTATTGAGGGTTTGGCTCGGTGTTGATAGATCAAGTTTATCTTGGGTCTGTGATAAACCTAGGTTTAGTGGGAGATTTTGCAGTGGAGATTCAAGTATAGAAAGAGGAATGGCAAGCTCATCTAGAATCGAGATAAATAACTTCAATGGTAAAAAATTTGAGCTATGAAAGCTCAATATGGAGGACCTTATTTTAGACAAAGAACAATGGATCGCTATGGATCCTAGTACATAGCCTATTGGTACACCATCTACTAGCACAGAGGCTACTAGTACACAAACTACTAGTACACAAACTACTAGTACACCAACTATTGGTATGTCGAAGGAAGATTGGGAGAAGTTGGACAGAAGAGCAAGGACTACTATTTGAACCTGCCTAGAAAATTCGGTGTTGTTGAATGTATCAGGAGAATCTACAACCAAGGAACTATGGGATAAGTTGGGCAATTTGTATCAATCAAAGTCCCTAGTAAACAAGTTGTTTCTTTGAAAGAAGTTGTATCATCTTAGGATGGTAGATGGAGTTTCTATGACAGAACATCTAAATGACTTTAATACTCTGGTAAGTCAACTTGGCTCTATTAATATTACGATTGTAGAATAAGATAAGTGTATTACTTTGTTATGTTCCTTGCCAGATGTTGGAGTCGCCTTTTTCGACTAGTTTTAAGCGTAATTCTTGCAATCAAAGGTTGGCCATTTAAGTTGTCTTTTACTTCGTGACCTTTACCCTTTGAAAATCTCAGCAGTCTCGATATGCAAAGTGGCGAGGGTCATTGTACTCCTAATACCATTTCCTTTTAACCATAAACAAGTTTTTTCACTTTTCTTTACCTTGGGATATTGTGTTTCAGGAGTTACAAGTCACATTTGTTTTTAAGCCCCAATGCGCAAAGTCACGAAGTAACCTTGAAAGTTTACCCAGGTTAGTGCCGAGAGTAAAGTTCCTTAAACCTTAGTTAAACATTGTCGGTATTTCGTGTCTCGCCGTTTTCCCTCCCCAAAACTCTCACTGTCATAACTCCGATAGGAGAAGTCGTGAGATGTTCGCGCAAGTTACCCGGGTTAGTGTCAGGGGTGAATAGATTTTAACCATAGTTAAAGTCTGTCAGGATTTCGTAACTCGGCATATGTTTCTCCCAAAAAATATACCTTCGAATCCTCGAATCGCGAAGTCATGATATTACTGAAATATAAATTAATTAAACACTTAACCCGATTTACCTTCTAGCTTAACTATATCACATCATCGTGATCTCAGAATTTTGCAACTCGACATATGATCCTCCTGGGAACTTTACCTTCAAAGTCCTGAGTCGTGAAGTCATGATTTTAACTAAACATGATTAATCAAACATTTAATCCAGATTACATTTTCTCTTAACTAGATCGCATCATCGCGATCTCAGGTTTTAGGGGCTCGAAAGGTTAGAGTGAAAACTCTTGATATGGAAAACTCCGAAAGGTTAATTAAAGTTTAAGAAATCTTGATTAAAGAAGCTAAGCCAACCTAATCAGTGTTTAATACAAGTAATAATATACACAGTCTATGAGGTAAATTTAAATGTTCCTTGTGCCAACTTGTGTCACGAACCATTGAAATTTATGGCATTAATTGGAAATGAGGCAAAGCGACAAGTAAGGATATGGTTTTTATTGCTAAATCTATCTCTAAAAATGATTTGACCATTATGTTCATAAGGACGTCGAGGTTTTAAATGGTCGAAGATATAGATATTTTTCTATATCTAGATATAGATATAGATATAGATGGGGTGGTATTGCCACCCCATAAAGCAACAGTATATAAATGTGCATATAAGGCAGTAAATAAATGTGCATACAAAGTAGAATGCTTACCTGTACTTACCTGCTGGCTGCATGTTGGTGTAGTCAAACAACCAATGTATCCAATCCAGCAACGCTCCCTGATACCTGCCTTTGTGCTTCATCATAAACCAAAATAATGAAAAATCAAGCACAAACACGTCATGAGTTAGAACATATATCACATCATCGGGAGTCCCAAACTCTAACTCATGGAGGCGGGTGG
>ML850700.1:18498-35311 GCA_009831015.1 Picea engelmannii
CTCTTCGAGGGGGCAACCTCCTTTTACCCCACTTAAATGTTCAAGTCCAAGATGATTCAAAATGAAAATGTCTCCTTGGTATATATAGGAGACTAGGAGGTTTAATGGCCTAAAGTTGACATAAATAAAATAACATTACTAATATAATATGCCCCAATTAAGTGGTAATGAGCCAATATTAGGGCTTAACAATCATCATCCAAGTAAAGATGCATAAAGTAGTGGCCAGGCCACATCTTCTTCCTTACTATGACATGATCCGATGGGCACTAGATCATGTAGATATCCCGACTAGAGCCATCATCAGCGAGCAAAAGGTCACTATTGGGACCTTTAGACCAGAACACTTACAGGCGATGTACAAATTTCCACCCATGTCAAACTTCACATACAATGCCGAGTTTATGGATGATTTTAAACAGGAGGAATGTAAGCAATATGACAAAAGCTTATTTGATTTGATCAAGGATTGGGTCTCACACCCCGCGAAGTTCAGGGAAGATAGCAACAGAGTTTATTCCATATCTTCTTTGGAACCATAGTCCAAATACATAGCAATGATGACCTGTAGATTGTATGGGAGGGAAGACACCTCACATTTTTTCCTCCCATGGGTGCCTCTGATGCATACAGTCGCGGAAGGTTGTTCCTTCGACTGGGCCAAACTGTTGTCAGATAGTCTAACCAATCAGATTACAGAATATCAGACACAGAGGATGAGCGATAAGGCCACTTCATTTTTTATGTCCACATACATCATGGACGTTGTGTGTTTCATGACTCCTTTTCCCTTAATGAGTTGGAGATGGGATCCATCGGATGTTGAGCCTATCCATGTCTACCATTCAAATATTTGGGAGGATAAGGCCTCAGATTTCATATACGAAATTTTCAATTGGGTAATGGTACCGATGCATGTCACCATCTTCGGTAATCCACTGCCCAGGATCTCAAATAGCATCATGGCCAATTTGAGCAGTGTGGTCAACTGGTACATGGAGGAATAATTTTCATACATCAGGGTTTTTGGCGCTTCTATCCCTCCACATGATCTACCATTATTTATACCCGATAGGCTGGCTTCTTGTGAGATCGTCAGGAAAACTATGATTGGTGGCATAAGCAAAGAGCTTAAAGGATTTTCAAAGAAGGTATGACCACTTTTCCCCATTCATTTAAATACCTATTATTTATTAGATTTAGGGCATGCAAAGGCCGAGGCAGAATCCTTGGAAGATATTAAATTGTTCCACATTGAATTCAAGAAACATGACCCACACATGGTCATGAGTAATCACTTGGCTAGTTGTGGCCTTAAAACATTTGAGAACGAGAATTCGCCTCATGATGAAATTTTCCAAGGCGTGAGATCTTATGTCGAGGTTTTGGCTCGGATACAAGCCCTGTCGCCTGAAGAGAGGGCCGATGTTTTCAAATTCCAAGAACATCGGCGGAGCTGCCTTCCCCCAGTATTACAAGGTGAGAATCCAATGACCGTAGAGGTGCAGAAAATGGAAGCCGAAGGCTCCAAAGATTCAACACCCAACCAAGAAGAACACCGGGACAAGAAAGAGAAAACTGGGGGCTTGAAACAGGAAGCCGAGACTTCCAACCCTCCAAGAGATCCAACCTCGGTTTTTACTCCAAGGAAATCATATAAGCAAGTCAGCAATCCCATCATTTCTGTTACCCCCCTACAGTGCACAAAGGGGGTCCTAGATGCAGGTTGGGTTTTCGACAAAGAATTAATGCCCATAAAAATGGAAGAGCTACCTCTGAATGAAATATTCTTTGATAATAAGAGAAAGGCTATCGTGAAACAATAACTTTACCAAGAGGCAGGTACAGTATCAAAGAAATTTAAAATTTTAACTGATGGGAGAGATATGAAAAAGGAGGAATTTGCAACTCAAATAGAAGGAACATTAGGGGCTTTCACTACATCCAACCAATATTCGGTCGGGACCCAAAAGGATCATCTGAAGCGAAAAATTCGTTTGATCAAAACATTAGAGGCTAAACTAGCTACAGGAGAGGTTGCTGCCAACGATCAGGCGAATACAGGTTTAGAACAAGATAGAGTAGCTAATCAAAAGGAAATCGAGTGGCTCAAAGCTGATCTCGAATAGACACAGTTGATGTCTTAGACAAGTCAAATATAGATAGGCCAATAAGGAGAATCGATAGAGTAGCTACAAGCTAAATTAGATTTTTCCGAAAACCAGGTAATCGATATTGGGATATTTCAATCCAAAGCTATAGAAATCAGAAAAAGAGTGTCAGCAACTCAACAAGGTCTTCTTTCTAAGGTGGAAACGATTCAAAACAACTTCCAACTCATTGATCGAGTATTGGAAAACCTCACTCTCAGAGAAAAAGATGCTAGGGCAACTCAGGTTGCTTTCCAGGAGGCTATTATAGCCATGACGAGAAGGGAAACAGGCAATAGTTCTAGGTTTTCTATCTCAGAGCAGACCCGAGGTAACATCTTGTTGAAATAATGGGAGAGTAACATATCCAAAGTAAGACAACAAGCTAAAGAGGTAAGAAAATCTTGTGAAGAAACCTTCGGTTTTCTAGATGGGAGTTGGTTGGGTTCCAATGATGAAAGCAGAACTGAAATACTGGGCCATATCAATACAGCCAAGCATTTTCTCAGGATCAAGGAAAATGAAGAAAGAGAATTGTCTGAAATATCACAAATAACCCAGACGGACATAGTCCAAATAGATAAATGGCTAATTAAACCGAGTGTACAATTATGTTCTATCAGTGCCAAAGACCAACAGGTGGAAGGAAAGTTGCTACAATTCGTGAAGGATTGTTACACTTTTGAGGCCAATAATCAAGAATAACCTTCTAAGTTGATATCCCAGCTGCTGGAGAAGTGCGTCATTTGCACAGATCATGCGAAGAGGCAGGTTTCTGGTACCAAATAAGGACAAGGACAAAGAATTGAAACGTTTAATCTCCTTTGTTGTAACTGAAAACCTCTGGAATGATTGAGATTACAGCATATAGAAATTTGTATAAATATACATTTTGAAGAAAGAACAAGGGCTGGACCTTTTTTGGTCAATTGTAATAGAGACTATCTCATTTTTGAGAATTAATACAAAGCAATCTGGAGACTCTTGATTCTTTCAAGACTGTGTTATGAGTTTGTTTTCTCTGTAATTTCGTATTTAATTTCATTTCACTTATATATGTATGATGAATGTTTCATTGAAATTTAGTAAAACCTCTACCGTGGTGATCAATTTTTAGCCATCTATATCGTTTACAGTTTTTCCTCTGTATCGGCTATTAGCAGGTACAAGACCTATGAACCTTTTAGATTGTCATATTTTATGCTTCCTCAGATTCCTTCTTATCTTATTTTCTTCTTCTGTTTATAGGGTGATATTCTCCCTTGATAGGAGCCTTGCTTTATAGACAACTTAATGTTTTTCTCATATTTCACACATTATTTATTTAAGATATAACTCAGTTACAGAAAAAGGCCTTTGGTTTGCATTTTATCTTTGATATTGAATTCAAAAGTTCTCTTTTATAAGATCAAATAGATACAACATAAAAAACCTCGAATTCACTTTTAATTTATTGTTCCTCTATGACTGTCCCCGTTGTAAGACAACCTAATATTGAACCCAGCTTATTGGACCAAACCCATATCTCTTTAAATCTCTTCGATATTATACTTAAAACAGCCACCACCCGAGTAGAACTTGAACGTTCATGGGCTGCAATTGAACATGACATAAACATCCAGGAACAGTTGGAAGCACGATAGCAGCAACCTGGAAATTAGCCTTAGCTTCATTTCCCAAAGGTTGATTCTCTCCTCATTATTAATCTTCAATCACTTTCAAATGCCTGGACATTGCACTTTCTAAGACTTAGGTACAGACTCTGGAACAACATATTTTTGGTGTCGTTGTTGGGGACGAAGTTACAAAACCTTTTCCCAGGGAAGAACAACATTCTTGCAAGTTTCACCCTTTGATAGTGAACAAAGAGTGAACACCCTCTAAAGGATTTTATTATCTTTCACTTGGCGACTCCATGTTTAAATAAGTTGGCATCTAGTCAAAGGAATACTAGACAAAACCAAGAAAGCAAACAGACCATGCCTATTTCCAATCCTGAAAAAATACTGAAAACTAGAGGTTCCCTTAAGCCAACCACTACAGTCTATCAGCTTAAGTACCCACAACCCAATACTAAGAGTTATTTTGAACCTTCAAATTCACACAATTCCCCTCTCGAAACCATCAATTCATTTTTAGATAGCTCTGAGGTTAAAAGTGAAATGCATCTGAAAACCTCCATCGTACACAAAGGTAAAAACCCCACAGTGAATTTATCAGCGGTCGATATCCCACTGAATCTTCATTTAGATTTCACAACCTCATCGAGTCTCAAAGAGTATACCATACACTCAGATTCTATACCTACGGGTTCCCCTGATTACATTTCTTGCAAGTCTGAAGAGCCAAGTCCTCACATCCCTTACCACCCGTCTTTGGTTTTCTCGTCTTACGAAGAAGCTAAATATTCTCTTTTAGTGTTCCAGAACCCTCTATACAATACACTTTTTCCCTATTCAGTAGTATCGATGGCAGTCGCCGAAGGAGGAGGAGGAGGGGTTTTCTGAGGTGGAGGGGCTCCAGGAGGAGGAATGGGAGGCCAAGGGCCTCCCCTACCTCCTAGATTTTTCGCTAAAGTGGCTGCAAGATATGCACCTTTGGTCCTACCCATCCCTCTTCATGACCTTCCTGAAAATTATATAAAAAAATTACCAAAATTTACAGGGGAAGGAGACTTGACCATAGCCGAACATATAAACTTCTTTGATCAGTTCGGGGATATCCTAGGTCTTGAGCACGAAGACGTGTATTTTAGGCTGTTTTTTCAAACTTTCGAAGGACAGGTATGAACATGGTTTCGAAGCCTACCCGTAAGATCGATATTATCCTACGATGCCCTAGAAGACTCCTTCCTTAGACAATGGGGACAAAGGAAAGACCACTTGTATTATTTGACTGAGTTTGGATCTTTAAAGAAAAAGAATTCAAAAACATTTATGGAATTTATTCAAATATTTAACAAGTTGTATAATAAGATCCCAACCAAAGTTAAATCATCCCAACCTGCAGCCAAAGTAACCTTCGTGGGATCTTTTGAACTCGATTTTTCCCTTTTCTTAAGAGAAAGGCAAGGGACCACCTTAACCCAAATGCAGGATGATGTTGTGGAAATCGAATCTAACATGATGACCTCTGGCAAGTTGAAATTCAAGGTAGAAACGGGAAACTGAGAAACCAGACGTTTTAGGGAACAAGCGGGAACTTCATGGTCTAATAGATCTAGAGATGACAAAATCGAAGATATGGCTAGGATAATTAAGGAGTTGTCGAATAAGATTTCCAGAATGGAGCTAGACCAATCCAAGTCTGATCCTTTCGTTAAAAGAGAATTCAGAAGAAACCCTAACCCTCAAAATCAACAAAGGCAGATTAAAAATGAAGACCAGAAAATTCAAACCCCTTTAAAAAATGAAAGGTTTATAGGAGGAAATGACCTGGAATATTTCGAGGGTCTGGAAGAATATGTGACAAATTTGGGTGACAACTGCACTCAGCCTTATGTAACTAAAGAAGATTACGAGAAGTCTTTAAACACACCACAACCATCAAATGAAGAAGATGATATAAATAACACTGATTCCGTTGTATGTCAAGAAATGATCGATTTTGTAATGGCTAAGATCCAACCTGAGGTCTAAAAACAAACCTGTGTTGATTCCTCAACCCAAGAAAATTATCCCTAGAGGTGAAGTATATGTGCCCACCTCGAAAGAGACCGAAACATATAACAACAAAATAAAAGGGGCAGAATTGTTGTATCCTAAAACAAAGGAGGTTGAGACCCAAATAAGGGAAATCAAGATAGATGAGACACACACACCGGTGAATAAACTCACGAGTAATAAATCAGCTCAAACAAATAAGTTGGAGAAGAAAGAGCTCAAGGTTTCAACCAGAGAAACGGACAAAGGTAGTGGCGGTTTTAGTTTTGAAAATGAGATAAACAAGATCAAAATACCGATTCCCCTGGTTGAATTAGCAAAAAATCCTGCATATCGAAAGCAAATAACCAAAGTGATAGTTTGTTCAGATCAAGAAAGTCAATCTGGCGTGATAAATTTGGAAGATGATAAGCCCAATATCACTTTTGGTCCACATTTCTAGGGTGCTAGAGACACTGTCGCTCCTTTCTATATCACCCTAAATGTGCATGATCGACTACTGCATAACTGCATGCTAGATTCTGGAGCTTCACATAATGTGATGCCCAAAACTATTATGGATAGGCTAGGCCTCGAGATCACCAGGCCTTATGGAGATCTCTACTCTTTCAATTTGAGAAGAGTTAAGTGCATGGGTATGATAAAATATTTAGTAGTCACCCTTGCACAGGTCCTAGTCAAAAGTGCCCTAATGGATGTAGTTATTGCTGATATCCCCCCAAAGTATGGCTTACTTCTATCAAGGTCATGGGGAGACAAACTTGTGGGGTCCCTCCAATTGGACATGACTTACGCCACAATTCCTGTATTTGGTGGGCAACTTACTCGGTTATATAGGGAAATGAGTTTAGCCTATACAGTGAGCGATCCTCAGAATCCTAACAATTTTCCTGTTTACATTATTGATCAAAATCTAGGAAATTGTATTTTGTCTTTTGATGATGGTATAGATAGTTGCATAGAAGAAAATTACACAGATGAGAAAGAGTCTGAAAGTACGTATAGCACTAGGATCTGGAAAAAAAAAATTGACGGTGCCCTATCATGTGAAGGAGTAGGTGCAGGGGTACTTTTTGTGGCACCTAAAAATAAATTTTTTGTTCCCTTATCTTACAGGCTTCAATGGGATATAGATTACACCAGCAATGTATGTGAATATAAAGCTTTAGTATTAGGATTGGACGCTGCCAGGAAGATGAACATAAAGAACCTGGAAGTATATGGAGACGCAAAGTTGACAGTCAAACAGATAAATTGACAATACCAGGAAAAGCACCCGAGATTGAGATCATACAGAAATTGTGCCTGGGAGCTAATGGAAAATTTATTCTCATTTGTAAATATCTACTTCATCCCATGAGCCAAAAATTTGCAGGCTGATTCGTTAGCAAAGGCAGCCTCGATGTTTGCTCCCCCCAAATCTTTTAAATTAAAATACCACATAGAGGTAAGGCATAGACCATCCATCCCGAACAACATACAACACTGACATGTTTTTGAGGATGATGAACAGATCAGGAAGTTCCTCGAAGTAGTGGGTGACTTCTTAGAAAATCAAATTGATTAAGAGAATCAAAATGATCACACATGGATCATGCAAGAAGGAGAGGACCCTCAAGAGTTCCAGGAAAAGATTGCAAATCATCGCATGCTGGTCCTAAAGAACAATCAAATTCCAAAGGGACTAATCCCCCTAGAGAGACTTTTCAATCAGAATGACATGCCCTTAAAATCCACTCTGAAACCCCAACCAAAAGAGGTTGAAGATTGCGATGTAGGGACAAAAAAGGATCCTAAGATGGTGAAAATATCATAGTACCTTCCTCCTGAGGTAAAAAACAAGTACAAATATTTGCTCGCAAGATATAAAGATGGTTTTGCTTGGTCTTATGAAGAGCTTAGAACATACAACACTACTTTGATCGAACAAAAGATACCTATGAAGCCTGGTATAAAACCCTTTAGGAAAAAACTTAGACAAATCAACCCTATCTTATTACCCATAGTCGAAAGGGAAGTTAAAAATCTTTTAGACGCGAAAATAATAGTACCACTGAGATACTCCGATTGGGTAGCAAACCTGGTCCCGCTTAGAAAAAAGAGTGGGGATATTAGACTATGTGTTGATTTCAAAAATCTAAATAAATCTTCCCTCAAAGACAACTATCCTCTACCTAAAATGGATCACATTTTAGAAAAGGTGTTTGGGGCAAATAGGATGTCAATGATCGACGGTTTCTCTAGGTACAATCAAATTGTTGTAAATGAACAAGGTAAAGAAAAAATAGCCTTCACTAAACCCTGGGGTACATTCATGTATGATAAAATGCCTTTCAGTCTAATGAATGTAGGTGCCACCTTCCAACGTGCTATGGATATCGCTTTCATCAGCGAAAGAGACAAGTTTTTGGTTATCTATCTCGATGATCTAACCTTTTTTTCTAAGTCTGATGAAGATCATTTAATACATCTAAAATAGACTTTTGAAAAATGCCACAGGTTTGGTCTGTCCTTAAACCCCCAAAAGTCTCACTTTGCCATGCGAGAAGGTAAACTCCTGGGCCATATTGTGTCCTGAGACAGAATTAAAATTGATCCTAACAGGGTTCAAGCTATAGACACAATAAATATTCGTAGAAATGTAAAGGAAATTCAGTCATTCTTAGGAAAGATAAATGTTTTGAGGAGGTTTATCCCAAACTTTGTTGAAATTGTGAAATTGATCACAGGTATGTTAAAGAAAAACAACAAAGTGAAATGGACAGTAGAGGCCAAAGAATTGTTTGCATGTATCAAAAAGGTTATAAGCGAGGCACCTGTACTGGAAAGCCCTGACTATCTAAAGGATTTTCTCATTTTCTCATTCACCCCCGAGCATACAATTGTTGCGGTTCTCCTCCAGAAAAAAGAGGAAGGTTTTGAACAACCGATAGCTTTTTTCAGCAAAAGTCTCAGAGACACAGAACTCAAATACGATATAATGGAAACACAAGCATATGCTATGGTAAAGGCATTAAAGGATTTCAGAACTTATGTATTTCATTCCAAGATAATCGCATATGTACCTACTAGCTCTATAAAAGACATTTTAGTTCAGCCTAACAATGATGGCAAACGGGGACAATGGCTCGCTAAAATTAAAGAATTTGATCTGGAGATAAATCTGACGAAACTAGTAAAGGGTCAAGGTTTGGCTAAACTCTTAGTTGAATCAAATTTCAGAGTCCTAGGTATAAATAGCCTACAGGGATGTGAAGAAGGTAAGGATATGAATGAGCTCTACGAGCAAACAAGTGAAATCATAATCAAAGAAAAGTTTACATCCTCTGATTGGTACAAAAACATAGTATCCTACCTACTGACTTTGAAATGCCCGAGTGATTTATCTCCATCAAAAGACAGAACGCTAAAACTGCATGCGGTCAAATACTATATATCTGAGAGTCAATTGTATTGGAAAGACCCACTTAGCTTCATGTTGGTTTGTTTGGTCGAATCTGAAACAGAGAAGGTCATAAGTGAATTCCATGAAGGAGTGTGCAGGGGACATCACGCTTGGAGAGTGACAACTTATAAAATCATGAGGGCAGGGTATTATTGGCCTAATTTTTTTTGGATTTCAATGCCAAAGTCAGGCTTGTAACCCTTGCCAATTGTTCACGGGCAAGCATAAACTCCCAGCACTACCGTTAGTCCCGGTCAAAATAGAGGCTCCTTTTCAGCAATGGGGACTAGATTTTATAGGCGAAATTAAACCCCTTCCAGCGCTCAACACAAATGGATCCTCACCACCACAGATTACTTCACTAAATGGGTGGAGGCTATTCCAACCAAAAGGGAAACAAATTCGGTGGTAATAGATTTCCTAGAAGAAAACATTTTATCTAGATTCAAATGCCCCCGAAAGATAGTCACAGATAACACCTAGGATTTTAAATCTATGGCTATGATCATGTTTTTCCAAAAATACAATATCGTGCTCAGCCATTCCATGACATATTATCCCCAAGGAAATGGAATGGTTGAGTCTTTGAACAAGAGTCTAATCAATATAATTAAAAAAGTGTTGAACGAGAACAAAAAATTTTTGGCATGTGCATCTGAAATACGCTTTATGGACAAATTGGATAGGCACGAAGAAATCTATCGGAACTTCTCATTTCCAAATGGTGTACGGGACTGACATGGTATTACCCATAAACTTGGCTCTTCTCATAATAAAACTGTGTCAAGATGAGAAAGAATAACCAAACTATGTCACAAGGAGAATAAATTAGTTGATCGAAGTACAACCACATAGGGTCGAAGTGGATGAAAGGTTGAAAAAATACCAAGACGACATGAAAACATTATTCGACTGTAAGACAAAAGACAGAGAGTTTCTCCCGGGCAATTTGGTCTTGAGATCGGATGCTAGGAAGGAAGAATCAGCAAAACATGGTAAATTCGATCATATTTGGTATGGACCATTTAGAGTCGTAGCTTCTGAAGGAAAAAATTCATTTTTATTAGAAAATCTAGACGGTAAAATATTCAATGCCCCTGTTAACGGGCGTTATTTAAAACACTACATGAAATAATTGGTTCCCAAAAGATTTTTATTGTATATACCAGTTTGTATTTGCTTTCTATCTCATGATTTTTTTTGGGTAAGTTTATTTTCACTTTTAATTAATTAGGTCAGTATTTTTGTAGAAGTAGAAATATGCAATTTCCAATACATTCAACTCTTTTAAAATATACTCTTCGTGTTTATAGGATGTCGGCTTGTGACCTAAACAAGTGAAAGGAAATTCATCAAAAAGGGACAGATAACTTCATCGGGGTATTGAACAAGCTCACTGGCAGTGAAGCAATATCTGAGATATCTATAAGGATGTTATACATGAATCTCACTCTACTCTGGTAATCAATTTTCTCAAAACCGGATCTACTTCCTAAGTTCAGACAAGGCTCCCTGATTAAAAACATGTATTAAAATCTGTTTGATGCAAACCAAAAGCCACAAGATCTGTTGGATTTCCTAGGACTATTCTGATCACCTAAATGCAAACATAAATTCAGTAAAGAGAAAGAGAAATTCATGAAAGGGACTGCAGCTGAGTGTGAAACATATTTGAGTGTTGAGAATCTTTTCAGAAGTGAAAGACAAAGTCTCTTCTTCCCTCTGTTTATCCTTTCCTTAAAGCGAGTTTCACAGAAGTGAAACTAGTGACTCCATTTACCTAATACAGGCATGTGGTTTACTGTTCTTCCCATCTCGCAGGGAGATGGGATCCCTAGTTGGAGCCGCCTTTTTCGACTAGTTTTAAGCGTAATTCTTGCAATCAAAGGTTGGTCATTTAAGTTGTCTTTTACTTCATGACCTTTACCCTTTGAAAATATTAACAGTCTCGATATGAAAAGTGGCGAGGGTCGTTGTACTCCTAATACCATTTCCTTTTAACCATGAACAATTTTTTTCACTTTTCTTTACCTTGGGACATCGCGTTTTGGGAGTTACAAGTCACACTGTTTTTAAGCCCTGATGCGCGAAGTCGTGAAGTAACCTTGAAAGTTTACCCAGGTTAGTGCCAAGAGTAAAGTTCCTTAAACCTCAGTTAAGCGTTGTTGGTATTTCGTGTCTCGGTGTTTTCCCTCCCCAAAAGTCTCACCGTCAAAACTCTGATAGGCGAAGTCACACGACATTCGCGCAAGTTACGCGGGTTAGTGTCAGAGGTGAATAGCTTTTAACCATAGTTAATGTCTGTCAGGATTTCTTAACTTGGCATACGTTTCTCCCAAAAACTATACCTTCGAAGCCTTGAATCACGAAGTTGCAATATTACTTAAATATAAATTAATTAAACACTTAACTTGGTTTACCTTCTGTCTTAACTAGATCACATCATCATGATCTTGAAATTTTGTGACTCCACATACGCTCCTCCCAGGAACTTTACCTTTGAAGTCCCGAGTCATGAAGTTGCAATTTTAACTAAACATGATTAATCAAACGTTTAATCCAGATTAAATTTTTTCTTAACTAGATCGCATCATCGTGATCTCGGGTTTCAGGGGCTCGAAAAGTTAGAGTGAAAACTCCCGATACGGCGAACATCGAAAGGTTAATTAAAGTTTAATAAATCCTGATTAAAGAAGCTAAGCCAGCTTAATCAATGTTTAATAGAAGTAATAATATGCACAGTCTCAGAGGTAAATTTAAATGTTCCTTGCGCCAACTTGTGTCATGAACCATCGAAATTTATGGCATTAATTGGAAATGAGGCGAAGCGACAAGTAAGGATATGGTTTATTGCTAAATCTGTCTTTAAAAATTATTTGACCGTTCTATTCATAAGGACATCGAGGTTTTAAATGGTCGAAGATATAGATATTTTTCTTTCTGTTCTGTTCATAAAGCTCATTTCTATTTTTCACAGAGAAGTTTTTCTCAGCAAGCTGATTTCTGTATGTATACACATTTTTATTACAGGAGAGCTAAGTCACAATCCTCTTTCATGGCCCCACGAAAAGCATCCAAAGAAAGTGCTTAGATTTCAGGACAAGGCTCTGATAATGTTTCTAATACTTCACCACGAAGCATTGATTCTGTCCGAACCTGGTCATACATCTCTGAGGTTCTGTAATTCGATTTGGTGAACTGTTCAGATGATTCCAGTGACAATGAGAAGGACGACTTGGCCACCAAATACAAGATCGTCATCCAAGAAGACATGCATAAAGTAGCGTCCAGGCCACATCTTCTTCCTTACTATGACATGATCCAATGGGTGCTAGATCATGTAGATATCCTGACCCGAACCATCATCAGAGAGAAAAAGGTCACTATTGGGACCTTTAGACCAGAACACTTATAGGCGATGTAAAATTTTCCACCCACGTTGAACTTCACATACAATGTCAAGTTTATGGAGGATTTTAAATAGGAGGAATGCGAGCAATATGGAAAAATCTTATCTAATTTGATCAAGGATTGGGTCTCACACCCCTATTGGACAACTGAGAGGGGGGGGTGAATCAGTTGTTACCGTGCTTAAACAATAATGCTTCTTCTAAAATCTTTACAAGGAACTCAATGATGATCACAATAATGCAGAGAAATAAACAAAGGCACATTCAACATCAGTTACATATATGAGAAATACAGAGATAGATAATTCTTGAGGAAACCCATACAGGGTTAAAACCTCATTTTCTTTATATATAAGTATTATCTACATTCTTTACATTATCATAGATATGAGCACCAACTCATTGTGAGGCTAGAACCTCTGTTTTTGCAAGTTGCAACTTGCTGAGAGCACCGACTCTCTGATTTCTCTAGCACCCACTAGAAGGAAGCACCAACCCCCTGGTTTCTCTAACACCAACTAGAAGGAAGCACCAACTCCCTAGTTTCTCTAGCACCAACTCCCTGGTTTCTCTAGCACCAACTAGAAGGAAGCACCAACTCCCTGTGTTCAAGCACCCACTTGAACCTTTGAGGACACCAGTCCTCCCTAGCACCTCCCAACCACCCTGAATTATAAATTCTTTGTTACTAAAACTTATTACAGTGATATAACATTATTCAATGGCTTACCAGCCCGATTGTTGTTCTATTACGCTGCTCTGCCCTGTCTGCATCAGTGTCTTCTGCACGCCCCTTGCACTTTCTATTCTTCTGCATTTTATGCTCTCTACCCCATATCACTTCAATGCAACCTTCCTCTACCATGCATTTCTGCTCCTACACTCTACCTTCTTGTTCACACTTGAATCCTGCTACACAACGACCACCCACTCTCTTCTTTCTTTTCCATTCTTATAGTCTCTGTTGTCTTTGTGCATGCAATATTCGCAATGCCTCTACATGCTCACTCCACACCAAATTCCTCCACAACTTGAGTGCTCTGTCTGATCATCATCGTGACTCTTCAGCTTCTCTGGTGGTTCCCACCATGCGTCCATCATCACTGGGTGTTCTGGCTGAGATTTCTCAACCTCTCTGGAAATTGTGACTCCTTGTCTTCTTTGGCGCAGTCGCGCTTATGCCTTCCTAAGTTTGGGGCGTAAATGCACAATTTGGATATGCAGTGAGCAAATATGGATGGCCAGAATTTGTGCTCCTAGATATATGGTCAGGATTGGATTCCGGAGTCCCCCTGCCATTCTACCTTTAAGTGAAGGGGAAGGGGGGGGGTCCAGAATCGGGCATGCATCTCTTGAGCAACCAGGATTAGAGTTCCCAGATCAACGTCGCTCAAGCAATTTCGGATCCCCCTTGCCTTTCTACCTTTAATACGGGGGGGGGGAGGGGGTCCAGAATGGTGGGGTATTGACGAAGGACTCCACTCCTGTTGCGTCACCTTTTGTATCGTTCTCCACCTGACCGTGCAACAAGGCTCGTTCCCTTTAGCCCCTCCTCACCCTCCAACATCTGTCCATCTCCCGATTTCTGAAATTCCAAAGTGGTGTAAACCTGCTAACATGACATGTGGATTGACACATGTTGAATACTGCCATGTGTCACTCTAATTCGTGACTTACATGTGCTTGAAACATTGAATCAGTATGACATTTTCCATTACCTGGTTGTGCCACGTGTTCCTAGCCGACGTGGTATGCTAACGTGAGTCGGATCGACGGTCCAGATCACATATTGATCTCACGGTTGTGATTAAATCACAATATCACATATCACGATTTTGACACTCTTGACGTGCAGTGTTTTTGTCACTTCAAAGCCCCGATCCATGAAACTCCGTAATGGAGTCATATCAATGGTCCAGATCATATCTTGATCTGACGGTTGAAATTACGTCGCGATTTCGCATATCGTGATATCGTGATTCTTGATGTTAATATTCTTTGACATCTCCAACACTCGATCCTCGAAACTCCGACATGGACTGGAATCAACAGTCTAAACTCAACCTTAATTCTAATGGCTGAGATTAAATCGCGATTTCAAATATCGCAATTTCGAGAGGTGAGGGAACATCATTCCTTTGACTCTCCAGTCAGGGAACTGACGATCTATCCCCATGTGTCCTGCCTAAAGATGGACGGTCCTCCTTCTTTCGGGATTTTGTGAGCTCTCTACTTCTTGCACTTTAAAGAACGTGTAGGTTCTCCTTGATCCAACGGTGGCTGGACCCTACGCTCGGATCTAACGCCCGAGGTCTATCTTCCATATCTTCACGCTCCTCTTCTCTACATTGAGATCTGACGGTCATCGGGAATTCGGGATGGAATCCAACGATTACTGACACTTCTCCTCCAAGATTATGCATCCTCCTTACTTGGAAGAATTTCTAAGTGTCAAAGGCCTCGACCTTTGATCCGCTTGTGATCCTAAGTATGCTATCTCCCTTGAACTTACTTTGTTTCTGTTTTTCCATCGATGCACACTTTGATCCTTCCATCAATGACAAGCGCATACTGCCTATAAAGCATGCCAACCATCCTCTGCACTATCTCTTCTGATCTTCTTGAGCTTTCTCTGTAGTGTCTTCCCAAACTACTTCTGATGCCCGTCTGTTACATTCTTCCTATACTCATGCCATCTTGACTATTGTACTTGCCATCAATGACAAGCATGCGCTACCTATTAAACATTTTCCAACAATCTCCCCCTTTGGCATTGATGGCAACTAAGGCACCCGAATTCTTTTATCCCCCTTTGACATCAATGTCAAAGTAGAGACATGCTCCCCCTGAGCTATTGCAGTAATTTTAGGAGGCATTAGATATTCAAACAATGCAAAACTCCCCCTAACAAGATGGACTCTTTTAGGTGTCAAACGAAATGACACCTAGCTTCTATCTGAGATATTCAAACGATGTCTTGGCTAGGGGCTTATTAAAGATGTCTGCAATTTGTTCTGTAGTGGGAATGTAATGGACTTGAATAATCTGATTGGTGACCTGCTCTCTCAGAAAATGATATTTTATGGGAATATGTTTTGTCTTGGAGTGTAGGACAGGATTTTTAGACACACTTATGGCACTAGTGTTATCACAATGAATTGGGATCGATGCAACATATTTTACCTCTAAGTCTGCAAGTGTCTGAATCATCCATAATACCTGTGTGCAACAGGTAGCAGCAGCAATGTACTCTTCCTCTGTGGTTGATAAAGAAATGGAACCTTTCTTTTTACTAAGCCAGACTACTAAGGAGTTACCTAAGAAGAATTCTCCTCCACTGGTGCTTTTTCTCTCATCAACACAGTTTGCCCAATCTGCATCTGAATAAGAAGTCAAGTGAAGACTTTGATTTCTGGGATACCACGGACCATAAGTCATTGTTTCTTTTAAGTGCCCGAATATCCTTTTGACAGCTTGCAAATGACTTTGTTTAGGTGCAACCTGATATCTTCCTACCATTCCTATAGCATGCATTATGTCTGGGTGAGATGTTGTGATGTACAATAGGATTCCTATCATTGATCGATATGAGCTTTGATCAACATCAGGTAAATCATCATCCTTGCTTAATTTACATCCAGTTACCATAGGTGTACCCACAGGTTTAGAATCTTCCATTTGAAACCTTTTCAACATTTCTCTTAAATATTTTTCTTGATTAATGAAGATCCCTTTGGGCCTCTGAGTAATTTGTAGACCAAGGAAAAATGACAGTTCTTCTATCATAGACATTTCAAATTCAGACTCCATGGCAGAAGCAAACCATTGTACCAGTGAATCCTTATTACATCCAAAGATGATTTCATCTACATAGACCAGTACGATGAGAAAATCATTATCCTCTGTCTTAATAAACATAGTGTTGTCATGTTTTCCTCTCTTGAACCCTTTGTCTTTGAGATACGTATCCAGTCTGTGATACCAGGATCGAGGGGCTTGTTTCAAACCATATAAATATTTCTTCAACTTGCATACTAAGTCAGGGTTATCAGACAATTTGAAACCCTCTAGTTGTTCCATATAGACTTCTTCACTTAAATCTCCATTGAGAAAGGCTGACTTGACATCCATTTGGTAGACTTTAAA
>ML850700.1:35361-50213 GCA_009831015.1 Picea engelmannii
AACCTCGCTTTGTTCCTGATAACTTGTCCTTGCTCATTCAACTTATTCTTAAAGATCCATTTGGAGCCAATGACGTTTTTACCTTCGGGTCTTTGAACCATCTCCCATGTATTGTTTTTCTCAATATGATCAAGTTCTTCATTTATTTCTTTAACCCAGTGATCATCTTTGTTGTCTTCATTAAAATTCTTGGGTTCTAGCATGGATATGAGAGCTATATGATATTGTTCGGTGGTTTTTATTAGCTTTCTCCTGGTTTGTACACCTTTGTCCTTTTCTCCAATTATCTGACTTGCAGGATGATTCTTTTGAATGATTCTAAAGGAGGAATTTGTAGTTGGCTGTTGATTTGAGTCTGTCTGAGTGTCTGAGTCTTCATATGATTCAGATTCTTCATTTTCTGATTCTTGGACTTGTTCATCTTCAGCTTTAGCTGTGTCTTCTGTAGAAGACTCATAGTACACCTCTCTTGCTGGGATTCCTTCATCAATTTTTACATCAATACAGTCAACCATTTTATGAAGCCTCTTATTATAGCATCTGTATCCTTTACTGTTTGTAGCATACCCTAAGAAAATACCTTCATCCGCCTTGTCATCATATTTTCCGAGGTTCTCATCATTATTATTTATGTAGCATTTACTCCCAAAGACTCTAAAGTGTTTGATTGAGGCAGGTCTTCCAAACCATAATTCATAAGGTGTCTTGTCACTTTGTGGTTTGAGGTGAGCTTTTTTAAGCACATGGAATGATGTGTGTATTGATTCTACCCAGTAGGTTTGGCCAATGTTCTTATCATTCATCATCGACCTGTCCATTTCTTGCACTTTTCTATTTTGCCTCTCAACTACTCCATTTTGTTGTGGAGTTATTGGGATTGTGTATTCTCTCTTGATCCCATGCTCATCGCAAAATTCCTTGAAGTCTCTTGACATAAAATCTCCTCCCCTGTCTGATCTTACTACCTTTAACCTCTTCCTTGTTTGAGTCTCAGTTGAAGCCTTAAATATCTTAAACTTCTCAAATGCTTCAGCTTTTTCTTTGAAAAAGGCAACCCAAGTAAGTCTAGAGTAATCATCGATAATCAACATGAAGTAGTTTTATTTCCCTTGCCTTCCTGTCTTGATGGTCCACATAAATCCATATGAACTAGTTGGAGTGGTTTCTCTATTGAAGTAAAGCTCTTGGACTTAAACTATGTCCTGTTTTGATTCCCTACTTGACAGGGTTTACACACTGAATTTTGGGGCTTTGATATTCTCGGAAGATCTTTTACTGCCTCGAGGTTTTTGAGTTTGATTAAGTGGTCAAAGTTTAGATGTCCAAGTCTCCTATGCCATAACCAAATTTCATCATGTTTTCTTAGATGACATTCTTCTCTATTTTCTTTCATCACATATACATTATTTTATGTCCTTATGCTTTTGGCCACCACTTGTCCTGAGTTTACAGACTTTATCTTGCATTCCTTGGACGTGAACAACACCTCGCATCCTTTGTCACACATTTGAATTACACTGAGTAGGTTATGTTTCAACCCATCCACAAGTAGAACATCTTGGTCTTTTCCTTTTCCTTTACTTAAGCTCACCATCCCTTTGCCTTTTATTTTCCCTGGAGCATCATTTCCAAAGGTTACACTTCCTAATTTTCTTTCTCTTAGAGATAGAAACTTTCCTTTGTCTCTTGTCATGTGTTTGGAGAATCCACTATCTATATACCAAGGGTTCATTTTTCTTTGAGTGGACAATACTAATCCACACTTGTTGCTTTCCTTCTTCTTCCAAAACTTGACATTTTCAGCAGGGGATTTCGAATCTGGTTCATAGTTCCTTAACCAACACTCGATAGATTTATGTCCAAAGTTATGATAGGTGTAGCATTCAACCTCATTATTCAATAAGTCAAACTTATTGTTGCAGTGTTGCCTACTTATTGACTGTTGATTATTTCTTTCCCTCCTTAGTTGTATGTGTCCAGACTTAATTTGGCAATTTGCAATCTGTGAAGGATTATTACTTGACTGTATCATTCTTCGTTGTGGGAAGTATTTATTCCTTTGAAATCTTAATTGCTCATGTCTACATCTTAAGGAAAAATTTATAGCTTTGTGACCAAAGTTAGAACAATAGAAACAATAGCCATAGAAAAAATCTTTGTACCTGGAAAATGGTTGCCTTCTTTGAGCGAATCGATCTCTTTCTTGCTGATGACGTCTTTCAGTAGAGAGAGAATTGTTTCTTCATTCTACAGATTTGATTATGGCACCTTTTTATTTACTCGTCCTGGGCGGTTGATTGTTTTTCTTTGTTTCTGCAGGTTTGTTATTGTCATTGGTTGTACTTTTGACAAACTTGATGGGTTCTTCATTTCCTGGCTTCCCACTACTTGATCCATATTCATAACCCAAACTAGTTTTCAGACTTGGATTCCTTTGCTGATTCAAAATGGTGGCTAATCCTTCTGAGGCTTTGATACTTGACAGATTTTGATTATACAAGGCTTGAAATTTCTCCATTTCTTTCCTTGTTTTCAGTACTTCTTGTTCTAATGATTCACATCTTGTCTTCTTTTCTGATAGTTGTTGTTTCAGAATCTCTTCGATTTTCTTTGCCTCTTCCAATTCTACTTTTAGTAGGACAAGGTCTTCACCAGGTTCTTGATTGTCTTTCTCGAAATGTATCAACAATTGTTTTTTCTTTCTGTTCTTGATTCTTAGTCTGTCAATTTCTTCCAATGCACTGATCAGTTCTTCTTCCATGTCAACCACAGCTTCTTCATCATTCTCATCACTGTCTGTGATTTTATTATCATAATTCTCTTTGGCCATAAGCATGAAGTCATTTACCTTATCTTCATAGGAAGAATCACTATCGGTGTCTTATGAGGAGTCATCGTTGTTTACACATAAACTTTTATTTTTATCAAATCTCCTGGATTTGTGCTTCTCTTCACCTTCATAGTTCTGATCATGTTTCTTGTGTGGACATTCATTTGCAAAATGACCTATCCTTCCACAGTTAAAGAATTTGAATGGAAGTTTACCTCTGTATTTTCCTGATCCCCTCTTCAGTCTCTTCACAAATTTTTCTTCAATTTCATCAGGCTCAGAATCCTCATTCTTGTCTGCTTTAAATGATGCTTCTCTGGAGGTGGGTTTATTTTTAACTATTCTCATCTCATATGCAGTTAGTGTTCCTAGAAGTTGATCAAACTGCAAGGTTTTTAAATTATTAAGTTCTTCTATAGCAGAGATCTTCAGGTTGAACCTATCTGGGAGAGATCTCAAGATTTTCTGAACTAAAGAAGGTTCCTCAATTGTTTCACCAAGTGCCTTCATTGCATTTACCATTTCTTCTATTCTCAGAAAGTATTTTCTGATATTTCATCTTCCTTCATCTTCAGCTGTTCAAAATGTATTCTGTAGGTTTGAAGCTTTTCATCCTTTACCTTCTCATTACCCTCATAACTGCTAATGAGTTTGTCCCACATTTCTTTGGCAGTTTCTAGGTGCATAACTTTTACAAATTCTACTTCTGCAAGCCCACTCAATATAGCATTCATATCCTTAGCGTTGAAGCTAAATTCTAGTTTGTCATCCTTATTATCTAGCACAACTGGCTTCATATACCCAATATCTAACACATCCCATACATCTGCACCTAAAGCCATTATGTAGGTTCTCATTCTAACTTTCCAGAAGGCAAAGTTTTTTCCATTGAACAGAGGGGCCTTATTGGTTGAATTTCTTTCATGTCTTGACATGTTTAAGCTCTAGGATCTACCCTTAGAAAAAGGGGCCAACTCTGATACCA
Source organism: Picea engelmannii (assembly GCA_009831015.1). Classification (NCBI taxonomy): domain Eukaryota; kingdom Viridiplantae; phylum Streptophyta; class Pinopsida; order Pinales; family Pinaceae; genus Picea; species Picea engelmannii. The sequence continues at coordinate 39,177 of ML850700.1, forward strand.
ATTGTTGGACAACTAAGAGGGGGGTGAATCAGTTGTTACCATGCTTAAACAATAATGCTTCTTCTAAAATCTTTACAAGGCACTCAATGATGATCACAATAATGCAAAGAAATAAATAAAGGCACATTCAACATCAGTCACATATATGAGAAAGAAAAAGACAAATAATTCTTGAGGAAACCCATACAGGGTTAAAACCTCTTTTTCTTTATATGATAAGTATTATCTACATTCTTTATATTATCATACATATGAGCACCAACTCATTGTGAGGCTACAAACTCCGGTTTTGCAAGCTGCAACTTGCTGAGAGCACCGACTCTCTGATTTATCTATCACCCACTAGAAGGAAGTACCAACCCCCTGATTTCTTTAGCACCAACTAGAAGGAAGCACCAACTCCCTGGTTTCTCTAGAACCAACTAGAAGGAAGCATCAACTCCCTGGTTTCTCTAGCACCAACTAGAAGGAAGCACCAACTCCCTGTGTTCAAGCACCCACTTGAACCTTTGAGGACACCAGTCCTCCCTAGCACCTCCCAACCACCCTGAATTATAAATTCTTTGTTACTAAAACTTATTACAACGATATAACATTATACAATGGCTTACCAGCCCGATTTTTTTTCTGTTACACAGCTCTGCCCTGTCTGCATCAATGTCTTTTGCATGCCCCTTGCACTTTCTGTTCTTTTGCAGTTTATTCTCTCTACCCCATATCACTTCAATGCAACCTTCCTCTACCGTTCATTTATGCTCCTGCGCTCTGCCTCCTTGTTCATGCTTGAATCCTGCTACACAGCGACCACCCACTCTCTTCTTTCTTTTCCATTCTTATAGTCTCTGTTGTCTTTGTGCATGCAATATTCACAATGCCTCTGCATGCTCACTCTGTGCCAAATTCCTCCACAACTCGATTTCTCTGTCTGATCATCATCATGACTCTTCAGCTTCTCTGGTGGTTCCCACCATGCATCCATCATCACTGGGTGTTCTGCTGAGATTTCTCAACCTCTCTAGCAGTTGTGACTCCTCGTCTTCTTTGGCGCAGTCGAGCTTATGCCTTCCTAAGTTTGGGGAGCAAATGCACCATTTGGATATGCAATGAACAAATCTGGACGGCCAAAATTTGTGCTCCCATATCTACGGTCGGGATTGGATTCTGGAGCCCCCCTGTCATACTACCTTTAAGTGAAGGGGAGGGGGGGGGGTCCGGAATCGGGCACACATCTCTTGAGCAGCCAGGATTAGATTTCCCAAATCAACAATGCTCAAGCGATTCCAGACCCCCCTTACCTTTCTGCCTTTAATACGGGGGGGTCCGGTATGGTGGGGTATTGACGAAGGACCCCACTCCTGTCGTGTCACCTTTTGTATCGTTCTCCACCTGACCGTGCGACAAGGATCGTTCCCTTTAGCCCCTCCTCATCCTCTAACATATGTCCATCTCCTGATTTCCAAAACTCTGAAGTGGTGTAAATCTGCTGACGTCACACGTGGATTGACACGTGTTGAATACTGGCACGTGTCACTCTGATTTGTGACTTACATGTTCCTGAAAAATTGAATCAGTCTGACACTTTTCATTACCTGGTTGTGCCATGTGTTCCTAGCTAACGTGGTATGATGACGTGAGTTAGATCAACGGTCCAGATCACATCTTGATCTGATGGCTGTGATTAAATCGCAATATCGCATATTGCGATTTCGACACTCTTGACGTTCAGTGTTTTTGTCACTTAAAAGTCCCGATCCACGAAACTCTGTAATGGAGTCGTATCAACGGTCCAGATCATATCTTGATCTGACGGTTGCAATTACGTCGTGATTTCGCATATCGCGATATCGGGATTCTTGATGTTAATATTCTTTGACATCTCCAACACTCGATCCTCGAAACTCCAACATGGACTGGAATTAACAGTCCAAATTCAACGTTAATTCTGACGACTGAGATTAAATCGCGATTTCATATATCATGATTTCGAGAGGTTAGGGAACATCGTTCCTTTGACTCTCCAGTCAGTGAACTGATGATCTATCCCCATGTGTCCTTCCTGAAGATGGACGGTCCTCCTTCTTTCGGGATTTTGTGAGCCCTCTACTTCTTTCACTTTAAAGAACGTGCAGGTTCTCCTTGATCCAATGGTGGTCGGACCCTACGCTCGGATCTAACACCCGAGATCTATCCTCTATATCTGTGCACTCCTCTTGTATACATTGAGATCTGACGGTCATCGAGAATTCAAGATGAAATCCAATGATTACTGACGCTTCTCCTCCAAGCTTACGCATCCTCCTTACTTGGAAGAATTTCTAAGTGTCAAAGGCCTCGAAATTTGATCCACCTATAATCCTAAGTACGCTATCTCCCTTGAGCTTACTTTGTTTATGTTTTTCCATCGATGCACACTCTGATCCTGCCATCAATGACAAGCGCAGACTGCCTATAAAGCATGCCAACCATCCTCTACACTATCTCTTATGATCTTCTCGAGATTTCTCTACAGTGTCTTCCCAAACTACTTCTAATGCCCATATGTTACATTCTTCCTATACTCATTCCATCTTGACTGTTGTACTTGCCATCAATGAAAAGCATGTGCTACATGTTAAACATTTGCCAACAACCCCGTGAAGTTCAGGGCAGATAGAAATGGAGTTTATTCCATATCTTCTTTGGAACCACAGTTCAAATACATAGCAATGATGACCTGTAGATTGTATGGGAGGGAAGACACCACACATTTTTTCCTCCCATGGGTGACTTTGATGCATACATTCACGGAAGTTTGTTCCTTCAACTGGGCCAAACTGTTGTCAGATAATCTGACCAGTCAGATTACAGAATATCAAACGTAGAGGGAGAGTGGGAAGGCCGCTTCATTTTTTATGTCCGCATACATCATGGACGTCATGTGTTTCATGATGCCTTTTCCCATAATGAGCTGGAGCTAGGCTCCATTGGATACTGAGCCTATCCATGTCTACCATTCAAAGCCTTGGGAGGATAAGGCCTCAGATTTCATATACAAAATTTTCAATTCGGTAATGGTACCGATGCATGTCACCATCTTCGGTAATCTACCGCCCAGGATCTGAGATAGCATCGCGACCAATTTGAGCAGTGTGGCCGACTGGTACGTGGAGGAAGAATTTTCATACATCAGGGTTTTCTACGCTTCTGTCCCTTCGCATGTTCTACCATTATTTATACCCGATAGGTTGGCTTGTTGTGAGATCTCCAGGCAAACCGTGATTGGTGGCATAAGCAAAGAGCTTAAAGGATTTTCAAAGAAGGTATGGCCACCTTTCCCCATTCATTTAAATACCTATTCTTTATTATATTTCGGGCATGCAAAGGCCGAGGTAGTAGCCTTGGAAATTATTAAATTGGTCCACATTGAATTCAAGAAACATGAACCACATAGGGTCGTGAGTAATCACTTGGCTAGTTGTGGCCTTAAAATATTTGAGCATGAGAATTCACCTCATGATGACATTTTCTTAGGCTCGAGATATTATGCCGAGGTTTTGGCTCGGATACAAGCCCTGACGCCCGAAGAGAGGGCTGATGTTTTCAAATTCCAAGAACATTGGTGGAGCTACCTTCCCCAAGTATTACAGGGTGAGAATCCAATGACTGTAGAGGTGCAACAAATAGAAGTCGAAGGCTCCAAAGATTCAACACCCGTCCAAGAAGAACACTAGGATAAGAAAGAGAAAACTGGTGGCCCGAAACAGGAATTCGAGACTTCTAACCCTCCAAGCGAGCCAACCTCGGTTGTTACTCCAAGGAAATCATCTAAGCATGTCGGCAATCCCATCGTTTATGTTACCCCCCTACAGTCCACGAAGGGGGTCCCAGACGCAGGTTGGGTTTTCGACAAAGAATTAATGCCCATAACAATGGAAGAGCTACTTATGAATGAATTCTTCTTCGATAAGAAGAGAAAGGTTGTCATGAAACAAGAACTTTACCAAGAGGCAGGTATAGTATCAAAGAAATTAAAAATTTTAACTGATGGGAGAGTTATGAAAAAGGAGGAATTTGCAACTCAAATAGCAGGAACATTGGGGGCTTTCGCTATAGCCAACCAATATTCAGTCGGGACCATAAAGGACTAGCTGAAGCAAAAAAATCGTTTGATAAAAACATTAGAAGCTAAACTAGCTACAACAGAGGCTGCTGCGAAAGATCAAGCGAATACAGGTTTAGAACAAGCTAGAGTAGCCGATCAAAAGGAAATCGAGCGGCTCAAAGCCAATCTCAAATAGACACAGCTAATGGCTCAGACAAGTCAAATACAGATAGGCTAGCAGGTAGAATTGATAGAGAAGCTACAAGCCAAATTAGATTTCACTGAAAGACAGGTAATCGATATCGGGATATTTCAATCCCAAGTTATAGAAACTAGAAAAAGAGTGTCGGCAGCTCAACAAGGTCTACTTTCTAAGGTGGAAGTGATTCAAAACAACTGCCAACTCATTGATCGAGTATTGAAAACCTCACTCTCAGAGAAAAATATGTTGGGGTAGCTCGGGTTGCTTTCCAGGAGGCTATTATAGCCATGACGAGAAGGGAAATAGGCAGTAGTTCCAGGTTTTCTATCTCAAAGCAGAACCGAGGTAAGATCTTATTGAAAGAATGGGAGCGTAACATATCTGAAGGTAGAAAACAAGCTAAAGAGGTAAGAAAATCTTGTTAAAAAACCTTCGGTTTTCTAGATGGGAGTTGGTTGGGTTCTGATGATGAAAGAAACACTGAAATACTGGGCCAGATCAATACAACCAAGCATCTACTTAGGATCAAGGAAAATGAAGAAAGAGAATTGGCTGAAATATCACAAATAACCCAGATGGACATAGTCCAAATAGATAAATGGCTAATTAAATCAAGTGTACACTTATGTTCTATCACCGCCAAAGACCAACTGGTGGAAGGAAAGTTGCCACAATTGGTGAAGGATTGTTACACTTTCGAGGCCAATAATCAAGAATAACCTTCTAAGTTGATATCCCAGCTGGTGGAGAAGTGCATCATTTGCACAGAGCATGCGAAGAGGTAGGTTTCCGGTACCAAATAAGGACAGAGACAAAGAATTGAAACGTTTAATCTCCTTTGTTGTAACCGAAAACCTTTGGAACGATTGAGATTCCAGCATATAGAAATTTTTATAAATATACATTTTGAAGAAAGAACAAGGGCTGGACCTTTTTTGGTCAATTGTAATAGAGACTATCTCCTTTTTTAGAGTTACAACAAAGCAATCCGGAGACTCCTGATTCCATCAAGACTGTGTTATGAGTTTATTTTCTCTGTAATTCTGTATTTAATTTCATTTCGCTTATATATGTCTAATGAATGTTTCATTTCAATTTAGTAAAACCTCTACTGTGGTGATCAATTTTTAGCCATCTATATCGTTTACAGTTTTTCCTCTGTATCGGCTATTAGCAGGTACAAGACCTGTGAACCTTTTAGATTGTCATATTTTATGCTTCGCCAGATTCCTTCTTATCTTATTTTCTTTTTTTGTTTACAGGGTGAGATTCTCCCTTGATAGGAGCCTTGCTTTATAGAAAACTTAATGTTTTTCTCATATTTCACACATCATTTATTTAAAATATAATTCAGTTATGGAAAAAGACCTTTGGTTTTCATTTTATCTTTGATATTGAATTCAAAAGTTTTATTTTATAAGATCAAATAGATACAACATAAAAAACCTCGAATTCACTTTTAATTTATTGTCCCTCTATGATTGTCCCCGTTGTAAGACAACCTAATATTGAACCCGACTTATCGGACCAAACCCATATCACTTTAAATCTCTTTGATATTATACTTAAAACAACCACCACCTAGGTAGAACTTGAACATTCATGGGCCACAATTGAATGAGACATAAACATCCAGGAACAGTTGGAAGCGCGACAATGACAACCTGGAAATCAGCCTTAGCTTCCTTTCCCAAAGGTTGATTCTCTCCTCCTTCTTACTCTTCACTCACTTTCAGATACCTAGACACTATACTTTCTAAGCCCTAGGTACAGACTCTGGAACAACACCAGGCTCTTGGGATAATCTGGTTGTAGAAATAGGTAGTACCACTCAATCTATATTGAAGTATGAGGATGTAGTTATATCCTTGCTATCTGAAGAGATGAGGTGAAAAAGCATGGATGGTCACAACACAGATGCTTTATTTGTAAGAGGATGTACCCAATATAGGAACCTTGGTAAGCCTTCGGGGTAGAGATCTAAATCTACAGGTAGATCTAAGTCTCCACGAAAATCTTTGAGGAAATGTTGGGAGTGTAGTAACACAAGGCATTATAAGAAAGATTGAAAGTCTAAGAAGGTTGAAAAACCAAAGGGATCTGATAGTACTTCTTCCACAAAGGCAAAAACCTCCACTGAAGAAAGAGGTGATGTTTACCTAGCATCTACAAGTACACATGCAGACCATGATGTATGGTTGATCGAATTAGGTGTGTCATACCATATGACTCCTCACAGGGAGTGGTTCTCTAGATATGAAAAATATGATGGTGGTGATGTATTCCTAGGAGATGAATCGACAACAAAACTCTTGGGACGTGGAAGGGTTAAGTTGGTGCTAAATGATGGAAGGATTAGAAATCTCCCTGGGGTTCTACACATTCCAAAACTAGCCAGGAGCCTAATATCTGTAAGCAAGTTGGGTGATGCGGGAGTGAAAACTGTATTTGAAAAGAACACTTGCAAAATGGTACAAGGAGCAATGGTGTTGATGAGGGGAGTTCATTGTGGAACTTTGTACAAGTTGTTGGGAAGCACTTATACTAATGGGTGTAATAGTTCTGTTGTCCCTAAGCAAATAAATGGAGGAGACAAGACCAATACTATCCTAGAAAAGAAGACCATGTTGTGGCATCAAATACTGGGGCATATTGGAGGAAAGGGCCTTTGAACACTACACGGTAAAGGTATGGTTGAAGGTATGTCTAATTGCACTCTAGATTTTGATTTCTGTGAACATTGCATATATGGTAAACAAAATCAAGTAAGATTCCCATCTAGTTCTACAAGAGCAAAGGGGATCTTAGAGTTGATACACAGTGATGTGTTTGGACCTGTTCATGTTCCATCCCTAGGTAAATTTGTGTATTATGTTTCATTCATAGATGATTTTTCAAGGAACACGTGGATTTATTTTCCTAGAAAGAAATATGAGGTATTTGATAAATTTAAAGAGTTTAAGGCTCTGGTAGAAAATCATACAGAGAAGAAAATAAAGGTATTGAGAACAGATAATGGTGGAGAATTTTGTGGAAATGAATTCGAAGAATTCTGTAATAAGTGTTGTATAGCAAGGCAGAAGACTACTCCATACACTCCTCAACAGAATGGAGTTTGCAAAAAGGATGAGCATGACACTAATGGAAAAGGAAAGGAGCATGCTCAGCGGTGTCAGGTTAGGACAATAATTATGGGCAGAGGTAGTGGGTACAACATGTTACCTGGTCAATTGATTACCTTCATCAGCTTTGGATGATAAAACTCCACACGAGGTATGGTCTGGAAAGAAACCCTCTATTCAACATCTTAGAGTGTTTGGTTGTGATGCTTATGTACATGTTCCAAAGGAAAATAGGAGTAAGTTGGATAATAAATATGAGAAGAGTATCTTCATTGGTTACAAAGATGGTGTGAAAGGTTATAATCTTTGGAACCCAGAAACCAAGAAAAATGTTTATAGTCAAGATGTTGTTTTCAAAGAGGTAAAAGATGTGTCCAAATAGGAATTCCCAACAACGCAGGACGAACCTGAGAAAATAGAGCTTGAGTTGGATGATGTAAAATCCAAATCATCTGAAGAAGAGGAAGCAAAAGAAGAACCTCATACCCTAGTATTGAGGAGATCAGTGAGAGATAGAAGGAAACTGGAAAGGTATAGTCCACCTGATTTTTGTTCCAATTTTTCTTTATCTATTACTAATGATGATCCTAGAACTGTTAAGAAAGAAATGAGTTCATAGGATAGTAAACTCTGGAAGAAGGCCATGGTTGAAGAAATGGATGCCTTGGATAAGAATGAGGCATGAGATATAGTTGAGCTACTAGCTAGAAGAAAATTAGTTGGTAGAAAATGGTTGTTCAAGAAGAAGTTTAATGCACAAGGTAAAGTGGAGAAATACAAAGCTTGGTTAGTAGAAAAAGGTTATTCCCAGGTAGAGGGAATTGACTTTGGTGATATTGTTTCTCCTGTTGCTAAGTTAACTTCTATTAGAATTCTTTTATCTATTGCTACTTCTTTTGATCTTGAAGTGGAATAGCTGGATGTGAAGACAACATTCCTACATGGGGATCTAGAAGAAGAAATGTACATGAATCAACCAGAAGTATTTGTAGTGAAGGGAAAGAAAGAACTAGTCTATAAGCTAAAGAAGTCACTATATGGTCTGAAGAAATCACCTAGGATGTGGTACCAAAAGTTTGACACATACATCCTTGGATTGGGATTTGTAAGAAGCAGGGTTGATCACTGTGTATATTCCAAGCAAGTTGGTAATCACTTCATTTATGTAGTGTTGTATGTTGATGACATGTTGTTGGTAGGAAATAACATGGATGTTATCAAGGAGGCGAAATCACAGCTATCCTCCAAATTTGACATGAAGGATCTTGGTGTTTCTAACTTCATTCTGGGAATGGAGATTAAAAGAGATCGTGCAAACAAGAAACTCTAGTTGAATCAAAGAAAATATGTTGAGACGATATTGCAAAGGTTTAATATGCATGGAAGTAAACCGGTCAAGGATCCTATTCCTATAGGTGTAAAGTTATCTGCAGATCAATGTCCCAAGACATAAGAAGAAGAAGAGGACATGTCCCATGTTCCATATGCCAGTGCAGTTGGCAGTTTGATGTATGCAATGGTTTGTACTAGACCGGACATTGCACATGCAGAGGGATTTTTGAGCAGGTATATGTCAAAACCAGGGAAGGAGCATTGAACAACAATAAAGAGGGTCTTCAGGTATCTTCGTGGCACCACCAGTTATGGATTATGCTACCAAGGAAGACCGGGATTGGACAGAGTGGTGGACATACATGGCTTTGTTGATGCAAATTGGGTTGGAGATCTGGATTGTAGAAGATATACAAGTGGGTATGTGTTTAACCTATTTATAGGAGCAATCAGTTGGATTAGCAAAAGATAGTTTGTAGTGGCACTCTCAACTAAAGAAGCTGAATACATGGCAGACACTCATGCAAGCAAGGAAGCAGTATGGTTACAAAGATTGTGTTCAGGTATTGGGTTGGTACAACAAGTAGTGAGATTAGATTGTGATAGTAAGAGTGCAATATTCTTGGAAAAGAACCTAGATTATCATTTGAAGACAAAGCATATTGATGTACAGTATCAGTTTGTGAGAGACATGGTTGAGGAAAAGAAGGTGTTGCTGGAAAAGGTTGACACTTTGAAGAATGTTGCAGATTCATTGAAAAAGTCTGTGAGCACAGAAAATTTCTCCTGGTGTAGAGTAACAATGGGCATTTTTGCCTTGGATTCTTGACTATATAATCCCCTGGACCCCTGGATGCAAAGAAAACAACAAGTGGGAGAATGTTGGGTATGTGTTATATTATTTACATGTGTGTCTGTGGGCCCGTCAGATATGACAAATGCGTCTAACGATCCCTCGCACTAGTGATATGTTTGTGCCATGTGCATTGGGAACTTTCCTAGGGGGGGTCCTAGGGGGGGATAGGTATTCCCCCCCCTAGTTACGTGTAGCGTTCTGGGTAGCGCCCCGAATTTGTTTTTTTTTGGGTGGTTTTTGCTATTTTTAACAGATTTTTCTATTTTTAGTGGTTTTGTAAATTAATCCCGGATTAAGGGATTAGGGTCTTGGTATCTACGGAATACCTAAAAACATTGTATATATTGTATGGTGAATGCTGAAATTTGATATAATGAATATAAGAAAGGTTTTCCCAGTTGAGCGTTTCCGGTATAAAATCTCTGTGTAATCTGTGTATGAGCCATTGATTAATTTTTGTCTTGCTTAAGAATCTATATGCATTGCTTTACTTCACAGGTTTAAAAATTACATTTACATCAATGACATATGATCCAACAATCTCCCAAATAATCAAACCATTGGCATCAATGAAAACATGATCCAACAATCTCCCCCTTTGGCATTGATGGCAATACCAAAATTGATGCCAACACCAATTACCAATTATTGATGTCAACATGTAGATAAGGCATGCTCTACATCAATTGTCAATGTGACTATCTCTCCCCATCAATAAACATCAATCACATCAATGTGATTAACTCTCCCCCGTTGGCATCAATGGAAAAGGGCCATTCGCCTCTTGGGGCTTCTCCCCCTGCTTGCATTCTCTTTGGGGTTGCTCCCACTATATAATTTCCTTTAATATTCCTCTAAATAATCTCTCCCCTTTTGAAAAAGGGATATCACTCTGATGTAATTCTAAATATACATCAAACATACTCCCCTTGTGACCATCGCTCATGCCTATGTGCTCTTTCTTCAATTATATGGCTCTTTTCTAGGTATGCATCTGATAAATATATTCTCCTAGAATCATGGTAAGAAGAATGACTTCCCCTAAGGGTATGTCTCCCCCTATATTCTCTACAAGATGAACAATATTCTATCTTATGATGATCCTTGTACTTGTTCATGCATCAAACATGTGCCATACCATACATCATGAAACAAAAGATATGTCATCAACGAAATAGAGATTCATGAACAATATAACAACCAAGTACATCATGTACCAAAATGTGCCCACCATGCACAACACCCATGTACATCAACAATGTGCCAAAATATATCATCCATGAAAATGTGTCCACCATATGGCAACATGTGCATCTACCAATATGCCAACATGTGCATCTACCAATTATGCCAACCATGTGCATCTACAAATATGCTAACCAAATACCATCCATGAGTGTACCATCATGTATCATTACTTGCACCAAGCAAGTATATCAACCAT
>ML850701.1:0-13359 GCA_009831015.1 Picea engelmannii
TTTTTAGTGTTATTTGAATGATGGTTATAGTGTGTATAAAAATGATCACTCCTATACATATATAAACCCTCTTCAATTTCCTTTTGAAGTCTTAATAGATTTCCTTCTATTCTTTTCATGGGATAAATACCATCAAACTTTACACAAATTATATCTACATCTTCTTCTTCACTTGTAGAGAAAAAATCATCATCATCAACATTGCATTCAAGGGATTTAGAGTGTTCTTTGCCTTCATTTGAAATATCCGCATGATCTTCCTTTTTGCCAATATCAACACATACTTCTTTGCCTTCATTTGAAATGTCTTCAAGATCTTCCTTTGTGCTATTATCACTTGATACTTTATCTTCACTTGAAATGTTTTCAAAATCACATTTAGAAATAATGCATTCAAGATATTTTGATTTACCTTTGATGATCTTGATGGAGTGGTCTTCAATTTCTTCTTTCTCTTCCTTGCTTTGAATTGTCTCCTTTAGCTTTAGCCATAGATCCTTGGTGGAAGTGCATTGTCCCATGCTCTCTTTGATAGAGCTTGAGAATCCACTAAGAATTGTCTTGAGATCCAATGCATCATTCTTCTTTCCTTCCCTTTGAGCTGCCAAATTTGACTTGTTCTTCAATGGAACATATTCACTGATGGTTTCCTTCCAAATAGCTACTCCCATTGTCTTCAAATACACTCTCATATCTATTCTCCAAGTAGAATAGTTTTCCTCATCAAGGATTGGAACTTCATCATCCATTTGTGTGTCTATGGATCTCCTTCAAGCTTGTTAAGGCTTGTAGTGAAGGCCTGCTTTGAAACCAATTGTTGGACACACCTACCACACTTAGAGGGGGGGGTGAATGAGTGTGGGGATATTTTTCCCAAAAATTCCCTCTTTCTCTAAAACTCATCAATTAGCATTCAACATTTATTCATTACCCATTGTTGTCATTTATAACCATTTAGATGTGAGCACATATCAGCAACATATATCAGCAATATATCATCAACAAGTCATCACCACAATGAACACAAAGAACACAAGATGTATGTACAATTTTTTTTTTATTACAGACTACAATCCTTGGGGTTTATCAGCGACAACTGAATAGAGTACAACTCTACAAGAGCACCAGCTCTATATGCAAGACTCGGCTTACATCCTCAGCACCAACTGAGATGAGGCAACAATCCTCAACAGATATCAATCTATCAACAAGTACGCAACCTGTCAGTAGTGCAACCCATGTGTGAACGCGCCCTGGCTCACTACAACCCTCGTGTGAACGCGGCCAGTGTATAATGCAACAAGCATCTGCTTTTAAGAAACAAGGGTTTTGATTTTCTTCATATGCTTAGAACCCTTCTGTCTTCCACTTTCCAAACTGAACCACAACCAGTCACAACACATCCAAGCTCTCCAATAGCTTTCTCATGCTCCACAACAAGTCAATATGAAATCTACCTCAATCATGTATAAATAGCTAGTATACCATAGCAATCATGTAACTACTGAATCTCAATAGTGTTGCTCACTCCATCCACCAAATCAACCAAATTGAGCCACATCATAGAAGACATACCAAGAATTCCCTAAGCATTCACAACATATCAAACAATAGCATCTATCAAGATAATAATGTAACCATACCAGTGTCTTAGTGATAGATCTGAGGCCATAGAATGCAGATCTGAAACCTGCCTCATCATCCAAGAGCTTGGCCCCATCTCAAACAAAAATCTCCAAGAGTTTATTCAGTCCACGGTCCCTATACATAGTCAGCCCACATGTACACTCACCCTATACATAGCCACACCATGTGTACATGCACCCTATACACAGACAACCCGCGTGGGCATCAGAAAATAGGGTTTTATGTGACTCTGAGACTTTCACCGTCAAGATCTCCAATATTGCCGAAACTTTGATGCGTCCATGAGATCCTCCTCTCGCTCTCTTCTTCAGAATAGATCTTCAATCATGCTCAAGAGATCCTCACCAATAGGATTCTCTCACAAGAAGCTCTCCATCAATACTCCAAAAGATATTCACAAGAAGCTCTCCATTGATCCACAAAAAGGATTCTCACCAAATGTACATTTTACAAGAGATCCTAGATTCTTATTTATACTTTCATCTTCTAGGTCACTTAACCAATTTTTAGGTTACTTAACCCATTTCTAGGTCACTTAACCTATTTTCCTTATTTTAGGGTTAACCACTTTCCATGAATAGAAAGTTCTCCAATACTTTATCATTTAAATATTCCTTCTTTATTTTGTCACTTTACTTTATCATTTAAATAATCCATCTTGATTCTGTCACTTTACTTTATCATTTAAATAATGATATCTTCTTTTCAAGAACTTTTACTTCTTTGACCTTTTGGGGCTTCAAGCCTTCATATGGGGGTCCTCCAACTTCATAAGGCCATAACTCTCAAACTGTGAGGAGTTATGTGACATTTCACATACCACCAGAAATGGCATGTCAAGCACTATCCATCTTGGATAGTTTCACCAACAACTTCAATGATATTCATCTCATTATTCCACATGCAAGCATGGGTCCTCCAATCGTTCTTTTAGGATAACCCAATCCGTAAAGCGTCTTCCCATGAGGGCTTTAACCATAAGGGGACCACTTTGGAGTTCATCCATTTGTGCACCTTATCAACCATGATAAGACACTAATGATTCATCTTTGCATCGATTGGTTTCCACTTGGACATCTATCATTCTCATCAAGGGCATCATATCAATCAATTACTTGACATCAATCAATGACATCAATCAAACCAAACCATTTACATATGATACAACAATATCCCAAATAGTCAAACCATTGGCATCAATGAAAAACCATTGGAATCTATGACAAGCCATGGACATCAATGAAAACATGATCCAACACATGTTGTGCGAGTGATTGATGTACATGGTTAATAGTATAGGTTGATTGGTATAGGTTGGGACATGTTATAGGTTGATGTGATAGAAGAAGAAAAGGGTCTAAGTTTCAAAAAAGTGAGAACCCTACCCTTATGAAAATGTATGCAGGATACAACATACAAAGGTCGTGTACATACACAGGCTGCAGTATATATATCTCTTGTACATACATGAGTTGCATCATATACAAGTCACATACTTGTTGCTTATTTTTGGTACAAGATCATTACAAGTACAGGTTGATCACAAATTATTTGTACAGGTTTGTTATAGATTGTTGGCATAGATTGGTATATGTTTATAGTGGTATATCTCATAGTGACAGTGTGGCAGTGGTTTCATCATCTATTTGGAACTTATATTTCAGGGAGGCAGGGCGGGGAAAGGAAAGGGGGTTTTAGCCTCCTTCCGATTGGTGTTGTAGAATCAGAGATTTGGAGCTTCGACCTTTAGGTTGGAGATTGAGAACTAGGTTGTTGTATCCACCTTCCTATTGTAGTTGGAGAACATAGGGGGTTGTATCCTCCTTTTGGTTGTAGCAAGAGGTCTGTTCATTTTCAACGTTATGATGATGCTCTACAAAGTTACATGGTTGATGAGGATATGGTTGTCATTGATATCCGTTAAGTTTTGAGATATTGTTCCTTCATGATACTACAGCCTGCTATTCATTCATGGTATTTGTTCTTCTCACCTATACAACAAAAATGTTAGTGAAAATTACATAAAGGCATTTTGAGGAAAAGTAAATATTATATCTAATGCAAAAAAAAAGGAGACCTAGATCTACATACTTGTTGATAGTGGCTAAGTCCTAGCTAACAAAGAAATGGCTATGAAATAATGTTTAATTACATTTTTTATATATGCTATTGTAGGAAAATCTCCCCGCGGACAGGTAGATCGCCTCTAAGAGCTTGACCCTAACTCTAGACAGAAAATGCTTAACATGGTCACTGACTTCCTTTCAAATCTATCTAAACTAACACATGAGAAGGAAGGATGACAAAAGTACCTCTTTATCGACATTTGTCCCTACACGCTCCTAGTTGTGCTTCGATCCTTTGCTTCTCGCTGGACCCTATGGAAAAACAAGATACGACCACTTCCTACTCTACTGATATTAGCTTGAAAACGGATCTATCAGTTAATGATAAGTTCATGCAACATTAGACACAAACTAGAAAGAAACATTCCAAGTGTGTCATATTGATGAGAATAAAGACAACAGTACTTACAATCGTAGATGCAAATGCAACAGCTTCGTCGAGTCCTCTTCGTCTAACCCTTCCCTGAAAGATCCACAACCTGGACAACATCAGCTTCACTGATCACTCTCCTTTTGGTTGACTGTGTATTTTCTCCAAGATCATAAGTTTCATACCAGCAGTTATTCCCTTTTTCCACCATCATAGAGTCTGCTTATATAGGTTAAGAGGAGCTTAACCTCTTCATTTATCTTTAGAACAAGTTGGGAACTTCCTCCTCAGATCAGGGATCTCTTGATGAAACCAAGAATTTGAACACAACTACCTCCTAATCTCGAAAGATCCTCCCCTTGTTCTCCTCAACGGGCCAACTACTACCCCAAATTAGGTAGCGCTCCCTTAGAAGGGGCATCAGAGTACTGTAGTGCTCCCTGGTAAGCTATGGAGGGGCACCAGTGCTCTCAATATGAGCAGTGCTCCTTTAGAGGGGGTAGTGGAGTGTTATAACGCTCCCTGAAGCATTATAGGGGAGCGCCAGCACTCCTAGAGCTGATATAAAGGAGCGCTCCCCCTCAGAACCTCTGTTCCAGAGCTCCTTTCAGGTGTCAAGAGTTATTTGACTTCAGTAAACCAGTTCTTCTCCTTAAAACCAAGAATATGAGATGTTTTAAGTGTCTCCTTAGTGTCGTCGGCATGGCAGTATGCTCAAACATCATTTGCGACACTTGCGACCAACTTGTGACACTTGCGAAAGTTGTAAGGAAGATGTGACACTTACGACAATTGAGAGGAACATGCGACACTTATCCAGCTGAGTAATTTTGATGTGTAACATATGCATATGCTGGAAATTTTGGTGGTGCACTTTGGCAAGGTGACAATGCAATGGCTATGCATTGATTAATGGGATCGATGGTTGACTTACATATGTTATAATGTTGGTGGCTCATGGAAGTGATGGCTTGTGTTTTTATGGTGATTATGCTATGTTTTGGTTAAATGTTTGATGATGATGCTATACATGATCACTGGATTTTGTAGTGGTCGAGTGATTTATTTGAGTTATATTGAGAATGTAAACATGGGTGGCACATTTGGTAAAGTGAATGAAAATGGTTGGATTATTATGTGGACTTGGATTATACTATGGTTTGAATGTGTTGATACTATCAATGCTCTGGTTGATTAATGGTGTTAATGGAAGGCTCGTTGTCATATACTATGGAGTAAATGAAATATGGGTGGAGGCGACGTGAATTTACTAAACGTAACCTTTACCCTTCCTGTTGGTCACCACCCTAGTCAGACTGTTGTTTTGATCTTGTTGTTGTGTTCACGCTCCGGATTTCTAGCAGGGTGAAACCACTCGGCCACCTCTCTTATTAAGGATTTAGATTAGTAGGTATGTCTCTTTTGGCCATTCTTGACTTCACTCTAGTTATGAAATGATTTTGGCTCAGTTGTGTGGGTTTGTGTTTGTCCTAAGTGTTGCAAATGTGTGGAATTTTGGATTCAAATGAAAACATATGGTTCATCTCGTATCAGTTTAAGTTCATTGTTTTGTTAGTATTCCTGGATGATATTTATTTATTACCACTGTGAGTTGGTTGAAGGGTTTTGTTTAAAATCATGGCTGGATGATTGTCTTCTTGTTTATTGGGTTTGATTAAGAGCCATGTTTCCTTATTCGGCCTTATAAAGGGATTGTCTCCCGTCCACAAGTATCACCGCCCCTTGCACGTAAACCTTCAGCCTCGAAGTCTCACTGAAGTTAGCTATGTTCCTCCTATGAAGGCTATTGTGAAAACCCTAAACCCTCCTGGTCGAGGTTGCATAGGGAAACTGTCGATCCTTTCAAGTGATTTCCAGTCACTGTGGTATATTATCTTGAATATGGGGTCACCCGTGGGTCATATAGCCATCATGTTGGTTTAGCTTCTCATCATTAACTCTATAATAATGGCATGAGCTCCGCATTTCCAATTGCACTGCTAAGGGTCACGATCGCCAGGTTGTTGTCAAAGAATCGTTATTTTGTTATGAAAGGGCCTCTGTCATTTTTTGTTTTGGTTCGAAGGTACATACCATTATCACTCTTGTTTGGTTTATTGCTTCCCTCACCAGAGTGTCGAATTGTTGGTTATTATACAACCGTTAGAGTGGTGATTATGATGTTCGGATAATGGTTGGAATTAGTCATAGGGGTTTGGTGTTTTCACACATGTCATGTCCTATAGGTGATGTCTTGAGAATTACAAGACTGGATTGGATATGTTTACTACATAATTTTACACTTGAATGCATGCATCCTGGTCACTCACATGAGACTAAATAAATGGACTAGAATGAAGTTTTGAGTTATGTCATGGTTATATATATTGTTGTGTTGTTATGGGAATTATGACACTATGGAATTCTCTCAGTCGTGCACCACGTATGATATGGATGGCTTGTTTCATATGCCTAGTGATAACCCTGAATTCTAAGTGTGTTTTTCTTTTGCGATGGATCATTGTTGATGAAAGTTGTGTGGGACGTTTGGCCCAGTTTTGAATAGCACTAAGATATTTTTTTTTTACAGTGGCATGGTTACATGGTTTCGGAAATTCGTTTCTGCATAGCCTGTGTCCAAATGATAACTTTTGGTTCTATAGACAATTTCCTTTCAGGTGTGGCATGTGAGGTGTTGATTATTTTGATCTCTCTATTGCATATATATGTATGGGAACGTATCATTATAGATATTGATTGGCTCTGTAGAGACTCCATTATTATATTTGGAAAACACTACTTTCAAATACAAACCTAGATTGGGGAATGTATGGAATGGTGGATGTTAATGGTTATAGATTGAGTGTTGTTATTAACTATTATGACATGCAGAATGTAAGAATAAAGTGAACATAACCTCTTAAAAATTGTGTGAAGTACTTTTGTTTTGTGATAACACTTTGTTGGATATTAATGGACAATAAAATTAAACAAATGCACAAGAATTATTACTTAGTCATCTGATTGTCGGTTGATATATAGTTTCGTAACTGCAAATATGTTATGGGTTGCTTGATTAATATCATGAACAATAAATGTTTTTTTCCCCTCATTATCTCATTTTTTGCTAATTATAAACCCCTCACATATCCCATATTCATTTTTCATCCCTTGTTCTGATATTGATCACAACTAAGAAATTTTGTGTGTTATATTGGATCGAAATGGCAAAATTTTGTGTGGATTGTAGTGAGGTTTATTGGTTGCTTACAGTTGATTGTTGTTATCATTGAGCAGTGACCATATCTCTTCCATTTCATTATATCATTTTTTTCGCAAATTATAAACCCCTCATGTATCCCTGAACATTTTTTCCACCCCCCTGCTCATTGATTAACATTAGAACAATTTGTATGGATTGGATTGCATGAGCATGATACATTCTAATACAAATCTATTTTGTATTTTTAAGGAGTTGTCATGCATGGTTATTTAAAATACTATTTGCTAATTTTTAACATATGTAAGATGATTTTTTTCAGTCAGGGAAGCCATGGCCAAGGAAACAGAGGTAGAGGTAACTGGAACCGAGGCCCAAGGAGGCCTAGGTTCTCAATACATTTTGATGTTGATTCTGAAGATCTTGGCCAATTGCTCCATGCTGGGTTATTTAATTGGATTGGACAGGGAATAGTCCAATTGAGGCCTGAAAGGCCTCCCTTCCAAGCCCCTCAAGCCCTGGTATACCTGTGCCTCCTCATGTCTCTTTACAGCCTGAAGTCCCAAAAAATGATGGGTGGCAAGAGATTGTTCACCCGACAGTCTCCCAATACCGTGGCTAGCCAAAATTAAATTTTTCTGATCCCCCACCTTTGAACCCCATTTCCCAAGCTTCCCCTAACCAATCACCAGTGCAATCCTCCCATGCCAGTAGGATATTGAATATTGAATCCCACCATGCATCTGGTAAACGAAAAGTTGTCACTGCCCTTTCCTCACCCTCCGATGACTCTGGAAAATCCGTGTCTTCACGGATGCATCTGAGGGATGATTGTTCCCATGTGATTAGTGAGATAAATCCTAAATTCTCTTCCCAACTCAAGGCATTTTCAGGGAAATCAGGAGGTGACAGCAGCAACCAAGGAATGGTTGCTTCACAGACTGGAAAATATGGGTTTTAATTTTTATGTAAATTATTGTTTTATGATAGTGGTCTCCATGGATTTTGGACAACAAGTTTCATTTTGGACAGTAGGTCTTATTTTGGATATATGAGTATTAATTTGAATTATTTTCAAATTTTATGAGCTAAAATTATCAAAGAAAAACATGTTTTGAAGGGAGACACAAGGGGTATGTTTGCTTAACAAATGGATTATGTTATGATGTGATGATAATGGATTGTTATGATGTGATGAGTGTTATTCAATAAAGGAGTCACAAGGGGATCCCACCTATTAGTTATTATTTAATTATGACCATATTATGATTATTACTTTTCCCCTCTTCCTTAACTAAACTTAGTTAAGGCTTTATGTTAGATTAACTAATAAGTTAGTTCAACTACTCTAACCAAATCTAAATTGTTAAAATATGAACTGAGGGGAGGAACAAGAGGAGGATAGAAGAAAAAAGCATGCTAAGGTTTTCTCTTTGAGTTATGTTGATATAGGTCAGTTTTCATTCATTCATATATTCATCATAGCCTAATTCTCTTTTGTGATAGCAGGGTTTTATTGTAGACTGCAACATTCAGGGCTGAATCAAATCATTCAGACACTTGTTCTTCAGAGGTGTTGATCTATCTTTGATAGTCTGTGTAGAATTGTTTGTTTCTGAATTAAATTTCATGACTGATAAAGGATATTGTGCAAAGTCGAGTGGGCAACAATACGTGGCAAGCTGATCCAACTTTTCGTGTTCAGTTTTGGTTTTATGTCAGAGGTCCTTTTGTATGTTCCATCGGGATTTCTAAGTTTGACTTTGGTCCAAGATTTCTATGTGAAGTTTTGTACAGAGAATGACTCTTTGGTGAATTGGAATTAAATAAGGGATTGCTTTATGTCTAATCTACATTGATTATGATCTTGGCTCTTTACTTATGTTATGTTAGCGATATTTATTGTAAGGGGTTAGAATGTAAAGGAATGGGTTAAAAAACCCACTTGTCCTAAGTTCGGAGTGCTAATGCGTCCGTGATTAAATGAAAACCAAGTTCGGACGGCAGAGATCACCACGCCCGGATCAATGACACAAGTGGGATTCTGGACCCCCCCTGCCTTTCTACCTTTAAGCGAGGGGGGGAGGGGTCCAGAATCCAGGGCGCACCTCTTCAATGGCTCATATTAGCATGCCTAGATCAACGGAGATAAGAGCAATTCCGGACCCCCCCCTCCTTTCTATCTTTAAGCGGAGGGGGGGGGGTCCGGAATCGGGGGCGCAGCTTTCCGACGGCTGAGATTACAGCGCCCGGATCAACGGCGCTTGGACAACCTCGTCTTTCTTAGCCACTCTGGGTTTAACCGGAGTGGGCCCTTCTCCCATCATGTCATCCTCCTTTCCACCTTTCTCCTACTATCGCGTGTCATCCATCCACCTCCCCTCTTTGGTCCACATTGTCCTCCCTCCCTCTCATCATCCACTTGCCGCTTGACATGTGTCCTGCTCCTTTCCACATCGGTCCCTCACCAAAAGGCGATTTCGTTATCCCTCGTCTTCCCTCCTTCCTCTTGAGGTCTTTCGCCATGAACCAGCCTCTGTCACCCTCCGCACACCCCGCCACTTCTTCCATGCCCTCATAGTCCGACGCCATCACTCCTATCATGAGCCCCATTCTTCGCGCTGGCCTCCATGCCTATTCATCAAGTCATTCAGTTATTCCAGGTGGTAATGCGAGGATCCCTCCATATCCCAAAGCGCTGAGTTGGCCAGATCGTCCTCAATCCCAAGAAAGCAATTATTGAAGCGGTTGGTGGTGGTTAGACATCATCTCCGCCATAATGGGAAAGCACGGCCATGAATTAAAGGCATGTCATTTCGCCGTTGGAACTGTCAAAAAATTAGATTGCATCTGACTTAAGTTGCACGACCCTTCAGAGGTTGACTGTCAGAAGCCATGCAGATGCAAAGCTTTCAATGCATCATCTTGGTTCCGCTGTTGTTGATGGTTCTGAGTATATGTAGGCGTTTTCGCCATTTTTTGTATCTATCGATGGTAGAGCTAAGCTCCCGACTGTAAAGTTTCAGCAAATATTCTGGTTTCCTGGTTATGCCTCTGTGTCTGAGACTTCTTGGTTTATGACAAACAGCTTTATTTTTTCCATCTATATTTCATCTCGTGCCAGAGAGTCCACAGTCGAAGGATTCGCGTGGATTGAACAATCTTGTTATGATAAAGGATTTGTTGTGACATTGTTGTGCCCTCTGGTTTTCTGTGTTTGGATGTAAAAGGATTTTGCGTTTGAATGCTTTCTTCTCTAGTATGTTACAAATCGGATGCTTGTGGTAGACCTTCACACTCTTCTAATGCAAGTCTTCCCCCTACTCGCCCTTTACTATGACTCATTGTTTGAAGTTTATCAAGACCTCATTCGTCCATGCATGCCTGGCCTAGTTTCTGAGTTGGGACGATATCGTTCTGAGTTTTCCTCCATTTGATCACCCCTTTTAAACAAACCATGACATTAAAACTGATGGGCATCGGGCTCTGCTCCTGCTAGCAATCCAGGAGTGACTTCCAGCTCCAACATTTCTGGCGCCGTTGTCGGGGACGAAGTTGAATATTTTCCCCGGATTTGAACGACAAAGATCAACTGATTCTGAAGGTGCATCAGATATCAGAACTCGAAGATTTCTACTGTGCACCTGGTGACTCCATTGTGACGACTCCACTGGGGAGAACCTGCTCTATCAACTATGGATTCGAGAGGCAGACACACACGGTCTCATCCAGACCTGAAGCTGACTCAGAAGCGGCGCGCAGAAAGGGAAAGAGCTATGTGAAAGAAGTTCCCATCGCCGAAAAAAGTATTTCCCCACGTCCTTCTGTAAAGACTCCACTTTCTTCCTCTCATCTTCCTAGTCACCCTCCCTTTGAGGTTTCTCGTTTTCTGAATTTTGGGAGTGTTCCTGCTGAGTTTTCTCCTCCTGGTCTAGTGTCAGAGGGAGAGATCCTTGTCGCTCCCCCTTCCCTCATAATTGTGCCTTCACACAAAAATTTCTCAGAAGGTTTCACTACCCCTCTTTCTGTTACTACTGTTGCACAGAGAGAAGCAGTTGCACATCCTGGTCCATTAGGCTTCTCTCTTTTTTCTCCCTCGTCTCCCATCAGAACCTTTTTCCCGACATCTCCCAGTCACACTCCTTCTCCTCCTAGTTCTCCTCCACCTAATATCCCTATGGCTGGTGTTAATCCCCCTCCGACCAGAATGGAAGCCATAGTTGTTGCTAGATATGCTCCCTTAATCCTAACTCATCCTATGAATCCTCTCCCTGCTGGAGACTACTTGAAGTACATGCCCAAGTTCACCAGGGAAGGAGACATAATTGTAGAGGAGCACCTGGATGCTTTCTACAGTTATGCAGACAATCTGAACATTGAAAATGAAGATGTCTGGATGAGAGTCTTTGTTCATATCTTGGATGGTGAAGTTAGAAAATGGTTTAGGGGACTGGCCCCTGGATCTATTGCTGGGATCGAAGCTCTGGATATTGTTTTCCTGAGGCAGTGGGGAGATAGAAAAGATTACATATATTACATGACTGAGTTTGGGTCTCTAAAGAAGCAGGAAGGAGAGTCAGTCTCTGACTTCTCCAAAAGATTCAATAAGATGTATAACAAGATTCCTGCAGAGGTAAAGCCCTCTGAAGCATTTGCTCAAATTTCCTATGCTGGTGCATTTGACACTGATTTCTGTCTTTTATTAAGAGAAAGAAGAGCCACCTCTTTAGCTCAGATGCAAGATGCAACTATAGAAGTGGAATCCAACATACTAGCAGCTGACAGACTGAGGAACCAGGCTGACACAGACAGAAGAAAGGGAAAATCAGAAGTCTCAACTTCTGGCCCATCACTGCCTCACCCTCAAGTGAATGAGCTGAACCAGGTAATGAGCTTTCTGAAAGAAGAGATGGAGAGATTAAAGGTGGAGAGGAAACAAATGAACAAGGGCCCTCAAACCACCGAGAACAGAGGAGGTTTCATATGGCCAACTAATTTTTCTCCTCCAACTATGCACAGAGAGAAGGAGAGAGACAGGGACGACCAAAGAATTCAGGCTCCCTTCCAGAACAATTTTGTGGTCAATGAACAAGAAAGGGAAATAGACGAGCCTGAGCCTAAAATCCACAGCTTAGAATTCACTCCCCCTTTTCCTCATCTGACCCAATCAGCATATGAGGAGTCTCTCCTAAACAGTCAGCTAAATGAATTGAGCAAGGGAGACAAAGCTAGTGGTGGCCGAGGCAGGTACAACCTGAGGTCCGACAAAAGGGTAGCAGTACCTGATGTTCCAGAGAAATCCTCCAGAGTGGAGCAGCCTTCTAATGGAGCGGCAGACAGTCATAGAGGTAAGAAGGTCCAACCTCTCTCTCCCATCGTCCATAATCATGTTCCTGAAATTAGAGAAATGCCAAAGCCCATGTCCTCTTTCAATTTCGAACATGACATTCAAAAGATCAGAATTCCTGTGCCACTCACTGAGTTAATTAAACATGGGGAATTCAAAAAACGTTTCTCTGAGTTGTTGAAGTCCGAAGCCTCATACCCTCTCACAGACTCCATAAACCTCAAAGATGAAAGGCCCACAGTTTTCCTAGGTCCCATGGTAGAAGACAGAGATGATTCATCCCCCCCCTTCTACACATCCCTGAACATACATGACAAAGTGCTTCATAATTGCCTTATGGATTCAGGGGCCTCCCACAACCTCATGCCCAAAACTGTTATGGAGGAGTTGGGATTAGAAGTCACCCGAGCCTATCATGACCTCTATTCTTTTGACTCTAGGAGGGTGCAATGTTTGGGAGTCATTAAGGACCTGGTAGTCTCCTTGTTTCAGCTTCCCATGAAGAGTATGGTCATGGATATTGTGGTAGTTGATGTTCCCCCCAAGTTTGGCATGTTGTTTTCAAGATCTTGGATTAAAAGACTGGGGGGAACCCTGCAGATGGATCTCACATATGCCACCATTCCAGTCTTTGGAGGGGAACATAGGA
>ML850702.1:0-27900 GCA_009831015.1 Picea engelmannii
ATATATATATGTTTCCAATATTTAATTAAAGAATTCACATGCAACTTTGCTTTGTGATAGGCATAGTGGAGAAGACCTCGTCATTGGTGAACCGAAGATATTTTAGTGAAACGAAGATATTTTATATTTTTGATTGAAGCATAATTTTCCAAAAAATCTTGGTTTCGATTTAAATTGCTTCACGAGTTATTCTAGCTAAGAATATCATAAAGTCAATAGTTATCAATATCTGTGGTGATGTGACTATGAATTCTAAATTTTGTAAATAAAGAATGAAACAAAATTATATACTGCTTAAAAAAATATTTTAATCATGAAATATTTTAAATAAACAATGAAACAATATTATAATGTTTAAATAGTGGAAACAATGTAAGGAAATGAAAAAATAAGAAAGAAAAAAGATAATTAGGAGAGGTTAAATGAATGGCTCTCCATGATTGAAACATCAGTTTAAAACCCTAACTATGAAGAAGTCGAAAGTGAAAAAGAGGAAATATAAAGAAACAAAACATTGTTTTAAGAAACAACTAACCAATTAGAAATTAAAAATTAAAATAAAATAAAATGTGAATTTCTTTTTTATTTTGCAATAAGTTGGGAAATAAGATATTTTTCCATAAAATTTAGAATTAATTTTACAAAATATTTATTCATAAATGTTTCTCTCTAAAACTTAAAATTAATTTTGCAAAAAAAATATTACATTTAAAATTTAAAATTTTCTAAATTAAAGAAAAACAAAAAAAAATCTTCCTTCACATTTAAAGTTAGTTGTTAATGATTTAATATAAAATATGATAACATATGTGATTATATATAATTTCAATTTTTTAAATACTTTCAAGCCATTGGAGGTGGATAAACAAAAGTCACATATTATGGATGTACATATTACATATAATTTCAAATTTTAAAAATTAATATTTATGTAGAGTCACATTTAAAGTTAGTTGTTAATGATTCAATATAAAATATGATAACATATGTGATTATATATAATTTCAATTTTTTAAATGCTTTCAAACCATTGGAGGTGGATAAGCAAAAGTCACATATCATGGATGTACATATTACATATAATTTCAAATTTTAAAGATTAATATTTATGTAGAGTTATGTAAAGTCACACTATTATGAGTGGGTGGATAATATATATAATTTTAATTTTTGAATATTCTTTGAAATGATTAAAGGTAGATATAAAGTTAAAAAAAAATTATCACATGAATTTGATGATATTATAAAGATAGAATTTTTGGTGAAGATAATTAAGAAAACAAAGAAATATGTTTTTGAATATTTTGATAATAAGACTAGTCACTCAACAATCACTTATTGATGTTTATCCTAAATACATATCCACAATTGTATGGACACATACTTGTATGAATCAACTCAACCCTTTAGATGCACTCGTGACAATCCAAATTCATCCTTAATTTCCATTAATAACTCCTTTCTTGACTACTTTATGAATACTAAACCCTATAATGACATCTTTTATCCAAATTATTTAACACCTCTTCTCCCCTTATAGGTTCTATTAATCCTCCCCTTTCCTCTCTTAGACCCCCCATTGCCCTCTTTTAAACCTTGTCCTTCAATTGTAATAAATTTATCCTCCCTAGATATTCACCCATCCACTATCCAACTTCCTGAAAAAGGATTCAACATTGTCACTGCCCCTCATTGTATTCCCATGGAAGATATTATTTTCTCTATTGAATCCATAATGCATCATCTTCCCATACACGATGCTGAAGAGATTCAATAAGAGTGTGGCAGGGTTATTTGTTACATGAAACTTCCTAAACCAAACCTATCCAGAGAGGAATTTCATTCCTTTAAACAACTTAATGATAACCCCAATGTAATTATTTTAAAATCCAATAAGGGAAATGTTACTATTGTTATGAATACCTTTGAATACAAATCTAAACTTCAAGGCCTTCTTTCATCTTCTTTGTATAAACCTCTCTCCAAGAATCTAATCAATGCCATCACTAGAATAGTCACCAAAGCCATTAAATATTCCTCCTTGGACCCTTCTATTCAGAATCATCTTATTCCTTATAACCCTTAAAATCAGAAGATTTATGGGAAACACAAAATCCATAAAAAATAAGAAATTCATCTTAGACCTATAGTAAGCGCTATAGGATCCCCCACTTACGCCTTGGCTCATTTTCTTGCTAATAAACTTCAATCATTCATAGGAAAAACTCCCTCATTTATTAAATATTTCTATGACTTCATTCAAAAAACTTGGAATCTTCACCTTAATGAACAAGACATCATGGTTAGTTTTGATGTTGTCTCCTTATTCACCAAAACACTTGTTCATGAAGCCCTAGACCTCATCTCCAAACTTGTTGACCCAGAAACCCTTAACTTAATTGAAATTTGTCTCTCCTCTACTTTCTTCACCTTAAAAGGAAAATTCTATGAACAAAAAAAAGGTACATCAATGGGGTCATCCTTATGCTTAGTGGTTGCTAACATTTTTATGGAACATTTTGAGGTTTTATCCTTAAACAAGTTCCATCTAAAGATCAAATGTTGGTTTTGGTTCATCAATGATACCTTCGTCATTTGGCCTAATGACCATTCTTCCCTGAATTTCTTCTTTGAACACATTACCAACATTTATCCCCACATTTAATTCACTATAGAAATCCAAAAGAAAAACTCTCTTCCTTTCTTGGATGTTCTCATCTATCGTCAACTTGATTGTCGTGCCCATGTCATTATTTTAATAATAATAATAATAATAATAATAAAGAATTATATTAATAACAAAGTAAAATATGTGAAAAAATTATCTTACTCATAGGGTGACCATACATATCCCATAAAATGCCAACCTTCTTGTTGAAAGAAGAGGAAATGATAATCATAAAACAATTGGTATCGAGATAGTCACATGACACTCATAGTTTTGTTATCTTGGGCTAATAAACTTAACCAAGTAGATCCTTGCACTAAATGAATATTTTTATGATAATTCATGCATTAGATGTGATAGTTAGTATTCTTGGTATAAACTTAGTGGCTTGATTTTGTTGATGAATCATAATAAGAATTACTTTGTATGTATCATGTGTTCATAATGTTATGTTATCTTAAGAACCTATGGTATTTATATATGATGTTATGTGGTTCCATTTAATTATGTTGATGAAAGGCTATGTATTTGATAAAGATATTTTCAGGTTACATTTCTATCACCTGATGTGATGACATCATGAAATTATTTTATGATAAGATGTTTTATGATGTCATATGTGAGCTTGTGGTGATGAAAATGATGTTGTATTTTCATGATGACATGCGAGAGTTAGAAAGTGGATTCTTTCTATAAGATGTTGATATTATGATTATAACTAATGCATTGGTTGCATGTTGTGAGGTGATGATTGTCAGGTTATTCACCGATGTACCAAGAGGGCCAATTTATTTGATGATCTTGTGGGAGCCCATAACCACGAAGGAAAAAATTAGACGTAATAAACTATGGGATGGGGACAACTCAATAAACTAATTATGCTAGTGATTCCCATTCCTTGTAATGGAATTGTGATTTCAAAGTCCAAAGAAGGGATATAGTGTTGCTCCCCTATGGTGTTATGGGATTGAACTTTGATGCCTGGGGATTGTACCTGGTAGTTGTGGAGGGAGTTGAGGTTATATGTTAAGTACCAAAGATCTAAATAATAAATCACCACAAAATATATCGAAGAAATCTCACTTTATTATATGATAACCCTTAAGGTAGGGTAACATCGTTCAATCGATCCTTTTAAGGAAGGGATCCACGCTTGATCACTTTCATCTTCGAGGGGGAAACCTCCTAATGATCTATGATCCAAATAAAATACTTCTCAACATGCCCATTACATTGTTTGAACCCATTTTTATAATACTACCTACCACTTATGAACATTCTGTGGGAGGAACCTTCTAGTAGGTGGAACCTTTTAGTAATCCCTCTTACATTTATTGTGTTCACACTAGACCTTATTTACTAAAATTGGCTTCCATACATAAAAAATCATCTCTACTATTATTTGTCGTGGCCACCTCCATAGGTACCCCATATTATTCCCTTATCTACACTACATTTCATACCCCTTAATAAAGCATTGTCCTCGACGCTTGTTATGAGGAAGTGAAACCATGTACTAGGGTCCCATGGATAAGTGTGGATCATAATGTTGAAGTAGGATGGAGAACCAAGGTCCCATGTAAATGCTTTCCACCATGTTGAAGTAGTCAAAAATCCATTGTAAACTTGGATCTCATGTCCAAGTGCTCATGTGAACTCCTCGTTGAAGATATCAAAACTCAATAGACAATTGAAAATGGTGCTCCAAATATCTACATTGCTCATGGAGATCCAAATATCTAGATCCATGCAAAAAATTATCCACTAGTACTAGAGGATAAGAAAAACGAAAAATAATATTTCTAGAAGGTTGTCGACTTCTCTCCCTAATGTTCTCTACATAAGCTGGAGTAGAGTCATCAAATAGAATATGAAATTAGATGTCATCCTAGAAATGACAACTATGCATATACCAATCATCAAAATCATCCTTGAAATCATACCACGTATATATTTATTGATTATAATCTGCAGTGATGATCTCCATAATATATCTCTCCTTTGATTTAACGAATTTCCCTTTAAGATTATATCAAATTTCCTTGATGTCTTCCAGATAATCTCTTATGCTTCAGGGTTGATTTTAGGGGCTAAATTTTGCTCATAGGCTAATTTTCCATGGTTTTTCCAAAAAAGAGATTTGTTATTTTAAAAATGATTCGCCCAAATTCTATAGGATAAAATTATTTTACTTTAAAAATCGCCAAAAGTTTATAAAAACTATATAAAATCCTTAGAAATTTGAATATTTTTACAAAAATATCGCCAACCATTTAAAGTTGGCATATGAAGGATTAGTAATATTCGCCAAGGTTTCTACATTTTAAAATAAATATCCATCCTTAAAATCATCCCTGATGCTCATAATACCTCAGAGTATTGGAGAGAAAAAGTTTTCAATGCATGACATATCCATCAGAAGAACCCTATATAATATGCCAAAAGAAATACCTGAAAAATCATGTATCCAATGGTATTTATTTGGAAACAATCCAAGCACCTTTTCAAAAGTTATGATCTCTACAGTCTCACAGTCGTCATGAAAAAAATGTAAAATTTTGTTGATTTTAAATCAACTATATCTTCACTTCCAGAGCTCTGATTCAGATGATATTCTTTTGAAATAGGATAATTTTGTGAGAGGAACTCATATATGCAATCATTTTAGGAAAATTCAACACCCGTTGCAACAAAAAAATGGTAAAATCGCATGGGTGTTCTCATACAAACCCTGAAAATTTGTTGATTTTAAATCAACAATATCTTGGCCTCCCAAAGACTGATTCAAATGATATTTTCAAAGTGTTTTTTTTTTCCAAGATAAACTCAAATATACAACTATTTTAATCAAATTCTAGACATAGAAAGCTATAGGAATTGACCTAAGTGTCGCATCTCTCTTTTTCTTCTTGTTTGGAAACCTACAAAATAGAAAAAAAATCCCTTTTTTCGTAGCCAAAGAAAGTGCTCTGATACAACTTGTTAAGTACTAATTAATTGAATAATATAGCACTACACAAGATATAGAAGAAATCTGATGCAAGAGCATCGTAAGCAGCCAACCAGGCAATCATAAAATGTGGAAGACAACTGGAAAAGCGCAGCACACATTTTGCACATGTTGAAATGTTTTGAAGAAATTAATGAGCGGATATTAATGTAGTAGTTAAAGGAAGTGTACTTACATGTTGTAAATAGATCTTGAGTGATTTTCTCTCATCTCTTGGATGTAGTAGACATTAAGTCTGATAAATGAAAGTAGGTAGATTTGAATTAATAGATTAGACAATTTTAGGAGCATATGAGGGAAAACGGATATAGACACCCTCGCCTTTGTATTATTGTATGATTAGATCATTAGCACAGAGCAGAAGAAGAGAGATGTAGAGAAGAACCCATGTACAGGAGATTGAATTAATATATGAAGCTTTGACTCAGATTTCATGGTGTTATGATGCTTACTGTTTACATATACTAAATGGTATGCTTACAGTTGTTTTATTCTCTCTGTTATGCATTTGTTATGATGGTATGTTGTGTTGAATGTATGATTTCATGTTGAATGTATGAAGTCTAAGAGAGAAAGAGAATGAGTTTCAATTGTTTCTCTTCCTGAGAGAAGTTCCTGCAAGGAGTGCAGTGAAACGTCTGCAAGGTGTGCGTTGGAAAGGGTTCTGAGTCTATCTCAGAAAGCTCAGGAGGGATACCATTGTTCTCATTCCAGCAGAAGTGTAGGTGAAGCACAGAAGCTATGCAAGGTGTGTGCAGGCTAGTTGAAGCCTTAGAATTTATCAACTAAGGTTGAAGAGTGAAAGACTGTTGTTGTCGAGAGTGCACAGAGTCGAAGAATCAAATACACAGAAGAATTTGAAAGATTATCGCAAAGAGTGTGTGCAGGAGTCCTTTCGAGACTTGAGGTTGCAATAGAAAGCTCAGGAGGGTCAGCGCCTTTGAAGTATTCAAAGGAAGACGAGGAGCTAAATCATCGCGCAGAAGTTAAGTCCCAGAGAAAGAATGCTGAGTCAATTTGGGCCAGAGATTAAGAGGAAGGAATCAAATGGTCAGAATTATCAGTGGAGAATTCATGAAGTTGCGGGGATTGTGGAATCCAGTAAAGCTGTAGGGTGGTTAGGAGTTGGACGAACCCACCACTCTAGTTTCAAGAATCAACAAAGACCATTGATCGTGGTCAGTTCGGGCTGTTGGATCATTCTTTTGAACTCGGGGTTCGTGAGTTCGGAGAGTAGACCAAATCCTTTGGTTGTGCAAACTCCAAAGTAGCGAGAAGTAGGAAAAACCATTGGATCGAAACCTCTTTGCTATATCACGTATTGGGGTTCCGAAGGTTGGGAGGAATCAGTTTCGACTACAGAAGTTTCGAAGGGCGAGGGTCGAGGTCTCAGGTGAACATGTGGCACGTCCATCAAGTGGGGACCGCGTGGTTGACAGGTGGACACTTGTCGCCTGGGAGGGGGTCAACACCTTGTTGACTTCTCATGCTTCGGGTTCTCGTAAGAAAGGAGCACAAAGGCTCAACAAACCAACTCGTGAAGTTGCGAGCTGCGAGAGGTATTGAAGGAGCCAAATCTTCTCTGACTTTCGTGTCTCAGAGTCTCATAAAAGAAGGGCCTGGAGGTTCAACCCTTCAACTCGAGAACTCGCGAGTTGTGAGTGAGGTTAGTACTTAGCTCTAGTTGGTGGTTACATGTGGAGGGCGCTAACAAGGAGGAGCCATATCCCATAGCATGTCGGGTATCGGCGTTTGGTGAAGAAAAGTCGAGGGTCTTCGACCTACGAACACGCAAGTTGCGAAAGGCATTTGTGCAAGGACCAGGTCGTGGTCATATGGAAGTGTAAAGCTCGCACCTAGAGTTAAGGTGGACAGGGAGGGTTTTTTAGGAAGGACCCGTGGATACACTCTTGTGTGTGTGAGAATTTCCCCTAGGGAAATTGAAGACTCAATACGACTCAGAGGAGAATTAGAATGATCCTGTGTGGATCTCAGCCCAAGGGTTGGGGGTCGACACCATTTGTGGTATCAAATCTTGATTGTGTCTGTATATTTTAGGTAGAAGGAGCTATAGAAAAAGGAGTACTCTAATACGCACCAATTTGGTATCAGAGCCGCAAAACAAGTTATTTTCTTCTGTAGCAGAGAACAGGGGAACATTTTATAACCATGCCGCCGAGAAGAAGAGACAGGCCAATGCCAATGCCTAATCCAGTAAGAGAAAGAGAAATGTGTGAGTTACGTGCTAGACTTGATGCCATGAAGACAACACAAAGGCGCACAGTTGACGCTGGGAATATCAGCAAAGCTAAAAGTGAAATTGAAATTGGAAATGAAGGAGAAGAAGTCGCATTCGAAGATGTTGCAGACGATCTCCTATTCAGGGTTGTTGCAAGGATATATGCCAAAGAAAATATAGAGATTCCCATGTATGAGGGAAACCTGGATGTTGAAGAGCTTCTAGACTAGATTAGAGCTCTGGATAAATACTTTGACTATGAGGATGTCGAGGAAGACAAGAAATTCAAACATGCCATTTCTAGACTTAAATGGCGTGCAACACTATGGTGGGATGAACTGCAGGCTGAAAGACGCTGCAAAGGCAAGCAAAAAATCAAGAGCTGGGATAGAATGGTTGCAAATATGAAAGCCAAATTTATACCGAAGGATTATCAAATCACTCTATTTCAGAGGATGCAGAATTTGAGATAGAAGATGATGTTAGTGAAGGAATACACTGAAGAGTTCTACAAGATAAACATCTGGGCAGGTCATCGGGAAAACGATGATGAAAAAGTTGCCAGATACATGAATGTTCTGCGGTATGACATTCAAGATGATATGAGCATGATGACCATTCGGACTGTGGAAGATTCTTATCAGATGGCTCTAAAGGCTGAAGAGAAGTTGAACCGAAAACAAGGTCAAAGAGGCTAAGGTAGAAGTCAAGCCAGAGGAAAAACAATTGCCCAAGACAAAACTCAGAAATCTAAATAAGAGGGGAAGAAACCTCAAACTCAACATGAGAGAGGAGGAAGCTCACAAAGAGGGCAGTATGTTGATAGAAATACTTTTCCTCGAGCCATAGGAAGAGGTAGAGGTGGTGAAGTAAAATGCTTTGTCTGTGGAAAGATTGGACATAAATCCTATGAGTGTCTAGATAAGAAAAAAAATGGTGGTGAAACTTACATTGCCGAAGATCAAGGATGGAATGTTGAGGCAGAATATGCTGAGGGTGGAAGATCTTTGATGATGAGGAAATTTCTCTTGAAGCCAAAGAAGGAGGCAGAGAACCTAGCCCAAAGAAATAGTCTGTTTCGGACTACTTGCAAAACTAAAGACAGAGTATGCAAAGTCATAGTGGACAGAGGTAGCACAGACAATCTCGTATCTACAGAGATGCTAGAAAATATGGAGCTGGAGACTGTTGTACATCCAAGCCCATACAGAGTTT
Source organism: Picea engelmannii (assembly GCA_009831015.1). Lineage (NCBI taxonomy): Eukaryota > Viridiplantae > Streptophyta > Pinopsida > Pinales > Pinaceae > Picea > Picea engelmannii. The sequence continues at coordinate 9,133 of ML850702.1, forward strand.
CGTGGCTACAAAAAGGACATCAGGTAAATGTCAGTAAACAATGTTTAATTGAATTTAAAATAGGGGGATATAAAGATGAAATATTATGTGATGCCATTCCCATGGATATTTGTCATCTATTGCTGGGTAGACCGTGGCAATATGACAAGAACGTGATTCATGATGGGAGAAAGAACACATACACCCTGGAGAAGAATGGGAGGATGCACATGTTGCTGTCGATTAAAAACCAAGAGGTGAAAACAGAGATGAGCAACACTGTACTTCTCATGAGTGGGAAGGAACTTCTTAAGGAGGTTAAGAAGAAGGAAGAAACACAATTTATTGTGGTTAGGAAGCCCATAATTGTTTTTACCAGTACAAGGATAGATGATTTACCAGAAGAAATCCAGGAGTTGCTGGAAGAGTTTGTTGATATAGTAGTGGAAGAACTACCTTGTTCGTTGCCACCGATCAGAAGTATAAGACATCATATCGACCTTATACCTGGAGCCAGCTTACCGAACAAAGTTGTGTACAGGTTGACACCGCAGGAAAATGAAGAAATTAAGAGACAGGTCCAGGACTTAATGGACAAAGGATTGATTCGAGAGATCTTAAGTCCATGCAATGTTCCAACAATTCTCAGCCCAAAGAAAGATGGAGGCTGGAGAATGTGTACATAATCAAGGGAGATCAATAAGATTGCCATCAGATACAGATTTCCATTACCAGGGATGGACAACTTGATGGATTGCTTGAGTGGAGCAAGATTTTTTTCAAAGATTGATTTGAAAAGCGGATATCATCAGATTAGAATGAGAGAAGGTGATGAATGGAAGACAACATTCAAGATGAATGAGGGGCTGTATGAATGGTTTGTCATGCCATTTGGCTTAACAAATGCACCAGTACTTTCATGAGATTGATGAACGAAGTCCTGAAGGATTTCATAAGGAAATTTGTCATTGTATATCTTGATGATATATTAATTTTCAGCAAGACAGAAACATAGCACTTAAGGCATTTAGCTGTAGTGATGAGGAGATTACAACAAGAGAAATTGCTGATTAATATGAAGAAATCATCATTTATGAGGACATAACTCATTTATTTGGGTTTTTTTATCTCTGCGAATGAGTTGAAGATGGATCCCGAAAAGGTAGATGCAATTAAGAATTCGCCATCACCGAAGAGCGTGTTTGAAGTTCGAAGCTTCCATGGTTTGGCAAGTTTCTACAGGAAATTCATTAAAAACTTCAGTGGAATTAGTGCACCAATGATGGATACGGTGAAGAAAAGACACAAATATTTTCACTGGACAGAAGAAGCAGAGAAGAGTTTCAATCTGCTGAAGAAGAAGATCACGGAACAACCAATTCTGGTTTTGCCAGATTTTAGCAAGACATTCCAAGTCAAGTGTGATACGAGTGGATTTGCAATTAGAGAGGTATTGAGCCAAGACGATAGGATGATTGCATACTTCAGTGAAAAACTGAATGAAGCAAAGATCAAGTACTCAACATATGACAAAGAATTCTATGTAGTCATACAAGCACTAAAGAAATGGAGACATTATTTGGTTCCTAAAGAGTTTGTTTTGTACAGTGATAATCATGCTTTGCAATTCGTGACTCAACAGGAGAAGTTGAATGAAAAACATGTTAAATGGGTTGAATTCATGTAGAATTTTACTTTTGTAACTAAGCATATTTCTGGAACTGCTAACAAAGTTGTTGATGCTTTGAGCAGGAAATGTTTTCTTATGCAGGAATTCAGAGTCAAGACTTTGGGTTTTGATAACCTCAAAGAAATGTATAGGGATGACCCAGATTTTAAGGAGGCATATGAGGCATCTGAGAATCCAGTTCTCAGGGATAGAAGCCAATGGACTGAGTATATGATCCAAGATGGGTTATTATTTCGAGGCAATCAACTATGTATTCCAAAATGCTCCATGAGGGAGAACCTACTGAAGGAAAAACACAGTGGAGGATTGGCCAGACACTTCAGTCATGATAAGATGTTCTCAAAGTTGAATGGCTCATATTTTTGGCCAGGGATGAGGACAGATGTTAAGAAATTTGTGGACATATATAGGATTTGTCAGCACACAAAAGGGAAAAAGCAGAACACAAGGTTATATAAACCATTACCCATACCAAAAAGGATGTGGGACGCAGTGAACATGGATTTTATATTGGGACTGCCAAGAACACAAAGAGGATGTGATTCAATCTTTGTGGTAGTTGAGAGATTTTCAAAGATGGCACATTTCATACCATGCCAGAAAATCAGTGACACAACTCATATTGCGAACCTGTTTTTCAAGGAAGTCGTCAAACTTCACGACTTACCAAGGAGTATTGTGTCTGATTGGGATACCAAGTTTGTGGGACATTTCTGGAGGACCTTATGGAAAAAGCTAGGGACAAGTTTGTCTTTTAGCTCAACATATCATCCTCAAATGGATGGGAAGACAGAATTTGTGAACAGAAGCTTGGGAGACTTGTTGAGGAGCTTAGTGACTGAACACCACAGTCAGTGGGATCACATTCTACCATAGGTAGAATTTGCTTACAATGACTCACTCAACAAAAGCACAGGGCAGAGTCCATTCCATATTGTATATGGAATGCAGCCAAGGGGAGTTTCTGAATTGAAAGATTCGGAACAAGATGAATTCAGGAGTGCTAGTGCAGAAGACTTTGTAGAAGGAATGAAGGAGCCTCACAGCCGAATTAAGGAGTGATTGCAGAGTTCAATTCAAGAATACAAGCGGAGAGAAGATCAACACAGGCGAGAGCTTCAATTTGAAGTTGGTGATTTGATTCTTTCACATATGAGGAAGGAAAGGTTCCCAAGGGGAACGTATAATAAATTGAAGATGAAAAATATTGGACCATGCAAGGTCATAAGGAAATTTGGGGCAAATGCATATGAGATTGAATTACCTGATGGGGTCGGAATCTCACTGATATTCAATGTTGTGGATTTGTACCCTTATAGAGCTGAAGAAACAGGAGCAGAGGAAGAACATAAAGAAGTTTAGTGGACCCAATAGATACATGTAGCTGAAAATCCACATATGGAAAATATAATTGACAAGAGGGTTAGCAAGAAGACTAGGAGGAAAGAGTATTTTGAATACTTGGTCAAATGGAAGAGACACCTAGTTGAAGATACCAGTTCAGAAGACGAAGAAGAAATTCATAGGAATGGACAAACCATGCAAGAGCTCATGAACAAGAGTTCATGAAATTTTTCAAGCAAGAGAGTATGATGCAGGATCATTGTAAGAAACCAGCCAGGCAACCATAAAAGGTGGAAGACAGTTGGAAAAGCGTAGCACACATTTTTAACATGTTGAAAGGTTTTGAAGAAATTAATGAGCAGATATTAATGTAGTAGTTAAAGGAAGCATACTTACATGTTGTAAATAGATCTTGAGCGATTTGCTCTCATCTGTAAGATGTAGTAGACATTAAGTCTGATAAATGAAAGTAGGTAGCTTTGAATTAATAGATTAGATAGTTTTAGGAGAGTAGGAGGGAAAACAGATATAGACACCCTCGCCTTTGTATTATTGTATGATTAAATCATTAGCGCAGAGTAGAATAAGAGAGTTGTAGCAAAGAGCTATAGAGAAGAACCCATGTACAGGAGCTTGAATTAATATATGAAGCTTTGACTAAGATTTCATGGTGTTATGATGCTTATTGTTTACATATGTTGAATGGTATGCTTACAGTTGTTTTATTCTCTCCGTTATGCATTTGTTATGATGCTATGTTGTGTTGAATGTATGATTTTATGTTGAATGTATGAAATCTGAGAAAGAAAGAGAATGAGTTTCAATTGTTTCTCTTCCTGAGAGAACTTCCTGTAAGGAGTGCAGTGAAACGTCTGCAAGGTGTGCGTTGACAAGGGTTCTGAGTCTATCTCAGAAAGATCAAGAGGGATACCATTGTTCTCATTCCAGTAGAAGTGCAGGTGAATCACAGAAGCTGTGTAAGGTGTGCACATGCTAGTTGAAGCCTTAGAATTTATCAACTAAGGTTGAAGAGTGAAATACTGTTGTTGCCGAGAGTGCACAGAGTCGAAGAATCAAATACACAGAAGTATTTGAAATATTTCCACAAAGATTGCATGCAAGATTCCTTTCGAGACTTGAGGTTGAAATAGAAAGCTCAGGAGGGTCAGTGCCTTTAAAGTATTCAAAGGAAGATGGGGAGCTGAATCATCGCACAGAATTTAAGTCCCAGAGAAAGAACGTTGAGTCAATTTGGGCCAGAGATTCAGAGGAAGGAATCCAACGGTTAGAATTCTCAGTGGATAATTCACGAAGTTTTGGGGACCGTAGGATCCAGTAAAACTCCAGGGTGGTTAGGAGTTGGACGAACCCACCAATCTAGTGTCAAGAATCAGTCAAGACCATTGATCATGGTCAGTTCGGGCCATTGGATCATTATTTTGAACTCGAGGTTCGTGAGTTCGGAGGGCAGACCAAATCCTTTGGTTGTGTGAACTCTCGAGTAGCGAGAAGTAGGAATAACCATTGGATCGGAACCTCTTCGCTATATCACAGATTGGGGTTTCGGAGGTTGGGATGAATCAATTTTGACTGTAGAAGTCGCGAAGGGCGAGGGCCGAGGTCTCGGGCGAACATGTGGCGCGTCCATCAAGTCGGGACCGTGTGGTTGATAGGTGGACACTCGTCGCCTGGGAGGGTGTCAACACCCTGTTGACTTATCATGCTTCAGGTTCACGTAAGAAAGGAGCACAAAGGCTCAACAAACCAACTCGTGAAGTTGTGAGATGCAAGAAGTACTGAAGTAGTTAAATCTTCTCTGACTTTCACATCTCAAAGTCTTGTAAAAGAAGGGCCTGGAGGTTCAACCCTTCAACTCGCGAACTCGCGAGTTGCGAGTGAGGTTAGTACTTAGCTCTAGCTGACGGTTACACATGGAGGGTGCTAACAAGGAGGATCCTTATCCCATCGCATGTCAGGTATCGACGTTTGGTGAAGAAAAGTCGAGGGTCTTCGACCTGCGAACACGCGAGTTGCGAAAGGCATTTGCGCAAGGACCAGGTCATGGTCGTATGGAAGTGTAAGGCTCGCACCTGGAGTTAAGGTGGACAGGGCGGGTTTTTCAGGAAGGACCTATGGATACACTCTTGTGTGTGTGAGAATTTCCCGTAGGGAAATTGAAGAAATCCGACTCAGAGGAGAATTAGAACGATCCTGTGTGGATCTCAGCCCGAGGGTTGGGGGTCGGCACCAAAATCCCACTTTAGTATATGATAAACCTTCGGGTAAGGAAACACCAAACAAACGATCCTTTTAATGAAGGGATCCACTCCTAATCACTTGCCTCTTCGAGGGGGAAACCTCCTAATGAGCTATGCTCCAAATACAATACTTATCAACGTGTCCACTACATTGTTTGAAACCCTTTTTATAATACTACCTACCACCTAAGAACATTATAGAGGATGAACCTTCTAGTAATCCCTATTACATTCAATATGTTCACAGTAGGCCGTATTGACTAAAAGTGGTCTCCATAGATAACAATACATATCTACTATTATTCCCCTTGGCTACCTTCCTAGGTACCCCATATTATTCCCCTATCTACACTACATCATCCTTTTGATATGCCTAGTGTACATGGGTATTGATCCATATGCCTACTTAGGTATATGAGGTATTTATCCTTGGGGCTCTTGATAGACTAGGAGGATTTAATCCTGGTTCTGAAAGTTGGGAAGTAAAGCTAGAAAGTACTTGTGCTTCCCTGGTGTTGTGATTCCTAGTGTGATCACTTGGGTGGATTTATATTAGTTCAACAGAGGGTGTTCAGGAAGATATGGAGAGATAATTAAAAAAGTATAAGAAATATAATCAACATTAACTTCGAGAAGAAGTTCCTTGAAAGGAGGGAGTATGTCATGCCCCATATTATTATTAAATAAAAAATAATAAGAATTTAAGAATAATAATAATAATAAATTTAATAAAGATGCATAATAATTACCATAAAGGGATCATAATAAATATTGTTTTCACGAAGTTCCTATTGGAACTATTGTCATTGATGTCAATGGATTTACAACATTATAATACACACAATATTTCCAAGATTAATTTATATATATAGGTTTACAAGTATATTAAAAAAAGAGGTGAATGTGAAAAAGTAAAAAGTGAAATGGTGGTTTCAAACCCATGGGTTTGGGGTATTTTCCCATGGTATTGGGAATTAATTATTTAATTAATAGACATGTCCCTTCATGAAGGGTTATGAAAAATTATAAAAAGAGAAAGTGTGTGGGTGAAAAATGTAGCAACATTTGAAGAAGTGGATGAGCAAAGATTGAATATAATTCCAAAAGGGAAGAGTTGCAAAATCAGTTTCGGGTCAACTTGACATTTTCACAATAACTTATTTTCTAGGACGTTTAAGACATTTGAATTTTGAGGATATAGAGGAGAAATATTGGTGTACATGTGGTAAATATTTTAGATGTTGGTTTTCTATATGTTCAAAGATATTCCATGTGGAAGTTATTGTTCTTGAATGGCACTGAAATCAGTTTCAAATAGGTCATATTGGAACTTTTACTATAACTTATTTTCTGGGATGTTTTAGGCCCTGAAATTTTGCAGAGATAGAGGAGGAATATTGGTGCACAAGTGGTAAAAGTTTCATATGGTGTTTTGCTACATTATTCAGAGATATTCCCTATGGAAGTTAGGATTCTTGAATGTTCCTGAAATTAGTTTCAAATAGGTCAATTTGGCATTTTCACTATAACTTCTTTTTTGGGACTCTTCAAACTGTGAAATTTGTAAAGAATAGAGGAAAATATAGAAGTAACCCAGGTACATATTTTATATGTTGGTTTTTTGTACTTTTTGAGATATGCTCTATGGAATTTAGGGTTCATGAATGCTCCTTAAGTCAATTTAAAACAGGTCAGTCTGACATTTTCACTATAACTTATTTTCTGAGATTCTTTAGATTGTGAAATATTTATATCACATAGAATACATATAGAAGTATGTCAAGTAAAATTTTTAGATGTTTGTTCACTATACTCTCTGAGATATGCTCTCTAGAAGTTAAAGTTTTTGAATGGTCCTAAGATCAATTTCAAATAGGTTAGTTTTGAATTTTCACTATAAATTATTTTCTGGGACTCTTCAGACTATGGAAATTTTACATAAGAGAGGAGACGCAAAAAAGTAACTCAGGTAAGACTTTGAGAATCAAATTTTCAAAATTGGATACATTGCATGCTATACAATTTTGTTCTTGGGAAGAGGCCCAAAACAATAATCTTTCCAATTTCTCCATTTGGAATTTAAATTTTGGTGAGGCTTGGTAAAGTCAGAATTAGTGGGAAGACCTGGTACACATAGAAGTAGTGAGTAGACTTGGTAAAATTTGAAGCAACGAGCAGACTCAATGAAGGAATAAATAACAAGAAAACTCAGTGAAGGTTGGTGCAACTTAGAGATTGTTGTCTCTTGCTAAGTTGGTTCTTAAAGGTGGGGATTGGTGTCTCCAGTAGATTGGTTTCTATGAATATATATAAGATATTTGTGTCTCTTTCTTAGTTTTTTCTTAGTGGTGGGATTGGTGTCTCCAGTAGATTAGTGTCTATGAAGTTATGTAAGAGATTGGTGTCTATTGCTAAGTTGGTGCTTAGCGGTGGGGATTGGTGTCTCCAGTAGATTGGTATGTAAGAAGATATGTAAGAGTAAGATGGTTCCTACCAAGATTTGTACTAGTGGGGATTGGTGTCTCTAGTATGTTGGTGCCTACAGAGAATTATAAAGAGAAATTTTGTTGTTTTCTCCCAAAAGGGTTTCCATGTAAATATTGTGTTCCATGTTCTTTTGTTAATAGATCTCATATGTGATTGTTTTATTATGGTTGATGAATGTTTGAAAAAATTAAAAGTCGTATTGTGATGATTTACCACCCCTCTCAGTATAAGTGTGTTCTCAATAATTGGTACTAGAGTGGTTTCCTTTGGAAACAGTCTAACCATTAGAAGGTAGATCTTGGAAGCACACATGGATGGTCGGGAAAGTTTCTCTACAAACATAGCTCCATTGTTTGATGGAAAAAAAATATGTAATTTGGAGCATAAGGATGTCAACATATCTAATGTCCATTGGGTTTGATATTTGTAAATCATTCATGGCTAGTTATACAACCCCAACAAATCCACCAAAAAATGTGATCGACAATAATCGTAGTAATCCATATTTTATGAGAAGAACAAAATGAATACACATTATTAAAATATGCTTAACACAAAATAATAGAGATACAATAAAACTGGTTTTATATTCAATAAGGAAACAAGATGAAACTGTAAAATGCAGCATAAAACAAGCTTGATGGAATGGTGGAGGCTTATCTCTGAGAAGAGATGTGACGAATGTGCTCATTCACAAGAAGATGATTTTAAAATGAGGCTCCAAAGGCCTTTCTATCATAAATAAAATCCAAAACCCTAACCTCGGAAGAGGAAAATCCAATAGTTTTTTGGACCTCGTTTTGGGTAGTTTGGTGTATCAACTTCCTGGGGGTGTAACTTTGGCATACGATCTCCATTTGGGGCGCATGATAGCTTGTTGGAAAGGTGTCATAGAGGATATTCATTTAGGGGGATCAATTAAAGACTTCAGCTTTCATTGAGAATCTCTATCCAAAAAAACCTTCATTTAGGCCCTCAAAATGGCCTAGGAAGTTAAAAAATGCTAAAAATAGTAAATTACCAAAATTGTCGGAATTGTTTTTTGAGCCAATTGGAAAGAGTGGGTGGCCACCAAGATCCACCTAGATCAATCTTCCATCCTTAGGAAGTAATGGTATCCATTGCATTGATTGCCCGGGGGAGAGGGAAAAGCGTTTGTTGAATCTACATATTGATGAGTTGCTTGCCTTGTTGGAGAAGTTGCGTTGCTTAGCTTGTTGAAGGTTGTCAAGAACCTGTGGCTGGAAGGGTTGGACCTTTTTAACCAATCTGGCTACATGATATTCTTGTATGTTGAAGGAATCTTTACACTTTGCTACAATCCTCTTGACCTGCTTCTGTTGGATAGAAGGTGCTTGGGCCGAGGCTGTAGCGGTTGTAGTATCCTTTTGTTCACCTTTTGAACAGATTGTGAAGAAGCTAAATTTTGTAGTATGAGATACTACCTTGCGGAAATTTTTAGGTGGAACAATAGTCAGAACTACCTCTGGTATTCTGTAGAGATGACCCCCTAAAGAAACAATGACACTACGAGGTCGAGACTCATAAACAACATGGTCCTTCCACATATATGGTTGGCCCAAGAGAACATCACAAAAATCTAGTGGGGTAACATCACATAATAGCTCATCCTTGAAAGGTTGGATGTCATATGACAATCGAAAATGTTGGTTGACATAGAGAACTCGTCCTTAGCGAAGCCACTCAATGTTGTATGGTTTCGGGTGTAGTGTTCTTGAAAATCCCAACTGCTTGACGACCTCTGTTGAGATGATGTTCTTCTAGCTTCCTCTATAAACAATAAAATGCAGCGAGGTCCCCTTCACCCACATCTGTGAATGAAAAAGATGCTCCCCCTCTTCAGGATCTGTTGGTTCTTCTGGTTGAATTGTTGCGGTCGCAACAATGGCAGTGGGGTCTGCATCGATGATCTTTCTTTTACCATTATTTTCATAATCAGATTCTGAATTAGGGTTTGACTCCTTGTCTTTGATCTCAGCCACCAATGACTGTTTTGAGCAACATTTATCGGTGTTGTGCCAGGGGTGTTTGTGGAAAGCGCACCACTTTCTTGTGTCCTTCTTTGTCGTCCCATGACCCTTCTTTTCCAATGGATTTGACTGGTTTTTGAGAAACTATTTGTTAGGGTTGTCTTTATCATACTTTGGTTTTTTCATATTTGCATACCTAGACTCCCATTTTTTCTGGTGCTTAAATTTCTTTTTGATTTTAACAACATATCGGTAAACAACACCGAGTGATGAGATGTCCAAAAAATCCATTTCAGTTTGGATGTATCTATGTAGAGTCCCACGATATTTCAGAACCAAATGTCGTTCAGAGTCTTTGATACCCATCTTGGTGCACAAGGTATGGAAGGTATTGGTGAACTCTGGAACTGCTTGGCCCCTCTCTTGCCGCAATGTGGTCCATCTCATGTATTGGTACTCATAGTTTCCAACAGGGAAATACTGTTATTTTATCGCATCCACAAAACAATCCCAAGTGGGCTCGACCCCATATATTCCAGACTCCTCTGTGGAAATTTTCTCCCAGTAAGTTTCCCACTAATGTTTGACATGGGGGATATCCTTAAGGAGTGCGAAGGTGATCTTTTCCCCGTCGGAAAATTTATGAACAGAGAAATAACCTTCTAGCAGATTAAACCATTTTTCTAAGGCATCTGCACTTGTTTGTCCTTTAAATATGGGAATATCAAAATTAACTTGTACCTTGAAAGGAGATTTACTTCCAAAGTGGCCGCTTGATGAAGACGCGCCTATTGTTATCAACAGACGTTGAAAGATGTTGGAAAAAATCTCCATCATTTCATTCCTCTGTCGCGTGAGAGCTTGCTCAAGCAATAGATTAATAGAATCGCCTGCTCTATAATTTTTATTTTCTTCCTCCATGGAGGGTTTCTTGGATGTGCGAGAGCGATTGTCTTCAAGAGAGACAAGCTCGAGACCCAACTTTCTATACTCAGACCTCGTCCGGGACATGCATTGAAAAACAATCAAGAGTAGCTTGCTCTGATACCACTGATCCATATTTTATGAGCATAATGAAATGAATATGGATTATTAAAAGATGCTTAACACAGAATAATAGAGATAAACTAAAATTGGTTTTCTATTCAATAAGGAAATAAGTTGAAACTGTAAAATGCAATGGAAAACAAGCTTGTTGGAATGGTGGCGGCTTATCTCTGAGAAGATATGTGATGGATGCGCTCATTCACAAGAAGATGATTTTACAATGAGGCTCCAAAGGTATTTTTATAATAAATAAAATCCAAAACCCTAACCCCAGAAGATGAAAAGCCAATTGTTTTGTGGACCCCATTTTGGGTAGTTTGGTGTATCAACTTCCCCGGGGCGTAACTTTGGCATACGATCTTCGTTTGGGGCGCAAAATAGCTCGTTGGAAAGGTATCGTCGAGGATATTAATTTAGGGGGATAAATTATATCCTTTGGCTATAATTGAGAATATATATCCCAAAAAACCTTCATTTAGGCCCTCAAAATGGCCTCGAAAATTAAAAACTGCAAAAAATAGTAAATTACCAAATTTGCCAGAAAATTGTTTTGAGCCAGTTGGAAAAGGTGGGTGGCCATCGATATCCACCTAGATCACATAGTGAATATAATGAAAAATAAATGAATTCCATCTTGTGTAGTTTATCAAAATATGAGTTTGTCAAGGTAATGAATTGTAAATCAGAAAAGGAAATATGGGACAATATTCAAAATATCTATGAAGGTGATGATAAAGTTAAGGTAACAAAGCTCCAAACTCATAGAAGATAGTTCAAGAGTTTGAAAATGATAGACAAATAAAATGTTGCAACTCATCTCCTCTATGTGGATGAAATTGTCAAAACCATTAGAGCACTTGGTGAAATGGTTTAAGAATCAATGATTGTACAAAAGGTGTTAAGGTCACTCCCCTTAAGATTTGATGCCAAATTTTCTTTCATTGAAGAAATAAATGATAACAATGGATGAATTGCATGGGATCCTCATGGTTTATGAAATGAGGGCAGAGAAAGAAAATCCATCAAATAAATAATCATCCCTTAAATCCTCAAATAATACACTGAATAGATAACACGAATCAAGTGATATCTTAGACAATGAATCAAATGCATAGGAAGCACATTTTGTGAGAAAACTCAAAAAGGGACCTGGAAAATACAAAGGAAATCTTCCCTTTAAATGATTTAATTTTGGGAAAGTAGGACATTTTGTGATCCAGGTGGATATCGGTGGCCACCCATCTTTTCCAAGTGGCTCATCTTAGCAGTTTTCCAGTTTGGCAATTTTTTTCTAGTTTTCGGGTCTTGAACTTCCGAGGTCGTTTTGAGGCCCTAAACAACATTTTTAGGGATCAACACAATCAAACTATATACGAAGTCAAAATTTGGCAGAATAATGTGTATTCCTTGGATAGACCTTTCCAACGGGCTATCATGCACTTAAAACGAATATTGTATGCACAAGTTGATGTACTAACTTACCCCAACGAAGCCCACATGACTTTTGGCACTTCATCTCTTAGGGTTAGATTTTTGTATGTATAGGGCTTTGTAATTCATGTTTATTGTAAAAGGGATTCCATATCCTCATCATAATCATATTCTTGCGAATGAGTGCAACTGTCACATCTCTTCTTAAAGGTAAGTCGCCACCATTCTAGCAAGCTTGTTTTCATTCTTCATTTTATAGTTTCATCATATTTATTTATTGAATATAATCGAGTTTTATTGTATCTCTATTATTGTTCCTTTTGTATCTATGTAATAATAATAATAATCCGTGTTCATTTCATTATACTCAAAAAATACGGATCAATGGTATCAGAGTGGTCTACTCCTTGTCGTTCTTAGTGCATGTCCCTGACAAGGTCAGGGTACAAAGTGTTGGGTCTCGAGCTTGTTTCTCTTTAGGAAAAAAATTCTCACATGCCCAAGAAACCTTCCATGGTGGGAAAAAAAAAATATGATGGGATAGGAGATCCTTTCAAACCATTTCTCGAGGAATACCTCACGCAACTGAGGAACGAGATGATGGATAATTTTGCACCAATCCTTCGGCGGCTACCAACATGCAACACATATTCCTCGAGTGGAGGCGTCTCCCCCTTTAAGGTGAAGATCAAATTTGATATTCCTATATTTGAAGGTTAGATAGACGTAGATGTTGTAGACAAATGGTTGAATCTGCTAGAAGGGTATTTTTCTGTCCATAACTTTTCAAATAGAGAAAAGATTACTTTTGTGCTCTTCAAAGTCATTCCCCATGTCAAAGATTGGTGGGAGACATTCTGTGAGAAAAAGGAAATAGAGAAACCCTCATTATTACAGTCTCATTCACCTAGGAATCCTTTGGGGATGCTATTAATCAACAATACTACCATGTTGGAAGTTATGATGACCTGTATACAAAATGGACCACATTGTGGCAGGAAAGGGACCAAGCAATGACAAAGTTCACAAATATCTTCCATACCATGTGAACCAAGTTGGGTATCAAATATTATGAGTGACATTTGGTGCTCAATTATTGTGGTGGTATGAACAAATACATCCAGGAAGAAATGTAGTTTTTGGACATCTCGTCCTTGGGCACAGCCTATCGATATGCCATTAAAATCAAGAAAATATTAAACAAAAGATGCGGCAGTTTAGGTCTTGGAACCCCACACAATAGAAGAAAGTAAAGGGAATCCCCAATCCATAGAATAAAGGGTAGAGAAAATATGGGAAGCCTTAGGAAAATGACTCTAAGTCATAAGAAAAGAAGGACAATGGAAATACGAAGAAAGAGACCGAGAAGTGGTGTGACTTCCATAAGAGCCCCTAGCATAACATTGTTGATTTCTGCTCAAAGAAGACATTGGTGGCTGAGGGGAAATCCTATGAACCAGATGCAGGTTCCGACTCTGAGTCAAAACCAGGAAAAGGGAGACGAATCATTGATGTGGAACCTAATGAGCCAGAGGAAGGTAAGTGCCTCTTTCATTCATAGATGTGGGTGAAAAGAAACCCAATGCACTTCATCATTGATAGCGGTATCTAGAATAACCTCATCTCAACGGAGGTCATCAAGAAGCTATCCCTACCAACATTGTTGCACCCACAACCCTACACAATCGGATGGCTCCACCAAAGAAGCGATCTTCACGTTAGCTAACAGTGTTTCCATCCATAGGCATCAAGCCTTTCAAAGATGAGGTATTGTGTGATGTTTCTCCCCTTGAAGTTTTTGATGTTCTTTTGGGCCAACCTTATTTATCGAAACATCATTTTGTATATGAGTCTATGCCTCGCAATGTTATTATTACTTTGAACATTAAGTTTTACAGGATACCCAAGATAGTCCCACCTAGTTCCATTTCCTTTATCTATGCCAAGCAATGTAGGAAGGTCATCTCTCAAATCGATAAGTTTATCTTCTTCATGATTCACTCTTAGAGTGAGAGAAAGATTACATCCACATCCAAAGCCTCTGCGATTGACCTCTCCATGCAGTAGAAGAAAGTGGATAAGGTCATGGAAGAACAAAAAGACATATTCTCCTCACCTACTAGGGTACCACTGGATGGATATCAAGCGTCAGATCCAACAAATGCTCCACAATGTGAACATCCGACCCAACTCATCACCTTGTGGAAGCTCAATCATGCTAGTACAGAAGAAATATGGGACCTGACAACTTTGCATTGATTATCGGGCCCAAAATAAAATCACAGTCTGGAACCGATACCCGATTCCCCAAATCAACGATCTCCTTTATCAGTTCAAGGGAGGAAAATACTTTAGTAATACTGATATGAAGTTTGTCTACTATCAGGTCCCAATAAAGCAGATAGATGTATAGAAGACTTCCTTCAAGTAGAAGGAAGGTCTTTTTGAATGGCTAGTCATGCCCTTTGGTTCGAAAAATTCCCCAACAACTTTCATGAGGATGATGGATGATATCTTGCAGCCTTTCACAAATTCTATTGTAGTGGTGTATCTGGATGACATACTCATCTACAAAAAGACTTAGGTAGAGAACTTGCATCATATTTAGTAGGTTCTGCACACCCTACGACATCACAAGCTATATGCGAACTTGGAAAAATGTTCCTTCGGCATGGACATGGTCTAATTCCTAGGCTATGTTGTTGATGAACATGGTGTACATGTGGATCCAGCCAAGATCTAGTTCATTCATGACTGACCAACCCCAACAACACTCACTGATCTTCAGATCTTCTTAGGTCTTTCCAATTTCTATCATAGGTTCATGTTGGCATTCTACCATGTTGCATGGGCCCTTGGCAAAATAACCAGGGGTGGTGGTAAGGAAACGTTTGTGTGGGGTCTGTCCCAGCAACAAGCATTGGATGATTTTAAGCAACGCTTGTGCTCATCCCAAGTGCTTCCATTACCTGAGCTACAAAATCCCTTTGAGATTGAGACGGATGCTTCATACTATGATGTGGGCATAGTTCGCACTCAACATGATCACCTCGTGGCCTATCGTAGTGAGAGACTATCATATGTCATCTGTAAGTACCCTACTTATGACAAAGAAATGTAGTACATTGTGCAATCTTGTGGAGGAATTACATTCTCAAGAAAGATATAGTCATACAAACTAATCATAAGTCGTTGAAATTCATGCAAACACAAGGAAAATTGCAGAATGAACACCATCAGAAGTGGTGCACATACTTGCAACAATTCCACCTCAACATAAAGTATAATATAGGAAGTACCAACCAGATCATTGATTTCCTCAGTCTACCTCCACTCGCGACACTCACCACGGTGCTATACTCTTGCAACAATGATACCTATAGATAGCCCCACCTCTATGAAAAACAACATGACTTCTCCATAACCTACTAGATGTTGGGCGCAAACATAGTTATCACTAATTTCCATCTTTAGGATGAGTTGTTATTCCATCTAGGCCATCTCTGCATTCCATCAAGTGAGAAATCGAAGATGATATGGGAATCCCACTACAGTCAGGTGGCAGGACACTTCGGCTTAGAGAAGACAGTGGAAGTGTTTTAGCAACATTTTTACTACACAAAACTCTGACAGGATGTCAGCAAGTATATCAAGTTTTGCACTACCTACGCTATTACCAAACCGACCACTAAGAAAAAATTCCTATACACCCCTTGTCCTAATCCTGATAGGCCCTAGGAATCCATCTCCATGGACTAATTTTCGGACCTTCCGTCCATCAAGTGGGGAAATGACTGTGTTTTTGTGGTGGTTGATCGCTTCTCCAAGATGGGGATTCTGGCTACCTACAAGAAGAGAATCACAACAGAGGGCCACTACCAAGCTCTTGTTTGAACGAGTGTGGGTACATTTTGGGATCCCACAAACCATTATCTCAGATTGGGAAAATCATCTCCTCAACACATTATGGTTGAGCCTCTGGTCACTGTTGGACACCAAGCTCACTAAATCCATTGCCTTCCACCCCCAAATGGATGGCCAAACAGAGTTTTTCAGCCAGATGATTGTGCATATTCTGGGCATGTACAATTCCAAGAAAGCCCACACATCGGATTAGATTCTTCCCTATGTTCAACACAATCACAATAGATCCATACATAGCTCAACCGACCATATCCCCTTTTAGGTGGGGTTGGGATTTTAACCATTGGGTCCCATGGATGTTACACTACCCCTTGTGGCCACCCAAGTATAATCGTCCCATGCTTCAAATGAAGCTGACAAATCCATGTGGTTCATTGAGCATATCCAACACATCCACCAACAAGTTCAGGATATTTTACAGAATTCCAATGCCAAGTACAAGCAACACCATGATCAACACCAGGTGCCACACAAGTTTGAAGTGGGCGACAAAGTTTGGTTGAACTTGCAGAAAGAACACCTTAAAAGGACCCATCAGAAGCTTAGTTCACTTTGTTATGGCTCTTACACCATCACCAAGGATATGGGAGACAATTATTTTGAGCTCAACATTCCCCCCTTCCTTGGCTTTTACCCAATGTTCAATGTAGATCTTCTTTGGCCATATATTTCCAGTATTATTAGACACCTCAAAGATAACAAAACATTTGACACCGAAAGAGCTCAACCATGAATGCATAGAATACGATTCCATTGATCATATCATGGATACATAGGCTAATGGAACTCACTAGCAGAGGATCCATCTTTATCAGGTTGTCAAAGCAAGGTAGCTCCTACAGCAAGGCAAGTGGCTCACCCAGGGCCAAATTCAGCAGAAATTTTCTCCTCTGATGGGGGAAATCAACGAAATTGATACCATTTATTACTAAGGGGGGAGGATTTATCCAGGTGGATATCGTTGGCCACCCATATATTCCAATTGGATCATCTTGGAAGTTTTCCAGTTTGGCATTTTTTTTCTAGTTTTCGAGTCCTGAACTTTCGGGGCCATTTTGAGGCCCTAAAAAAAACTTTTAGGGCTTGCCACAGTCTAAATGTATGCCAAGTTAGAGTTTGACGACATAATGTGTAGTCCTTGGATTCCAATGGGCTATTGTGTGCCTAAAACAAAGATCGTATGTAAAAGTTATGACCCGGGGAAGTTGATGTACTAACTTACCCCAACGGGGCCCACATGACTTTTGGCACTTCATCTCCTAGGGTTAGGTTTTTGGATGTCTAGGGTTTTGAAATTCATGTTTATTGTAAAAAATATTTCAGAGCCTCATTGTAATAATATTCTTGTGAATGAGCATAGACATCACATCTCTTCTCATAGATAAGCCACCATTCTAGCAAGCTTGTTTTCAATCTTCATTTTACATTTTCAACATATTTCTTTATTGAATAGAAGCCAATTTTATTGTATCTATGTTATTTTTCCTTGTGTCTATGTGTTAATATTAATAATAATTTGTGTTCATTTCATTTTGCTCATAAAATCCAAATCATTTTGTTGATAAGTGTCCATATGCAAAGGATGAAAGTATTGATGATGAAGAATACCATAACAAAATGAAAGGGAGAAAACATCATCAACAAAAAAGGAACCACAAATAGGACAAGCATGGAAAGAAAAATAACTTTTATAAGAAGAATAAGAGTCTCAACTCAAAAGGGGTTAGTGATTCGTTTGAGGAAAGGAGTGAAAGAAGTTTCAATAGTGATAGAGAAGAAACTCTCCTTATGAAAATCAAATCAAAGATTGACGAGGGAAAAGGGAAAGAAACGATGGTTTTAGATGAGGAAAATACCAAAATAGATGGGGAAGTGGATCTTGAAGAATAACTCATGTGTTCCTTAAGAGAAATAAAGAATCTTAGGAAAAATAATTTGAAACAAAAGGAGAAGCTGCAAAAATAAGAAGAAGAGGATTGTGAATCAAAAGCTAAAATGTTAAATCCTTGAAGAAACAAAAAATATTGTCATGAACCTAAAGGTTCAATTAGAATACGCAAGAAGGATGGAAGAAGTGGTGATAATCCAGCAAAATAAAAAGGAAGAAAACTGTGAAGAGCTAGAATCTGAAATTGTTTCCTTAAGAAAGGAGTTGGAGAAACCAACTATTAAGTTGAATAAAATCTTGAATCTTGAAAAGTGTACTGACACATTACACAGAATCATCAATTTTCAAAGTCTCCATTCATTAAGATTGGTCTTAGATATGATTTTTTTGTTTCCTCCCTGCCTACACCTAGCCTTGATACAACCATAGAAGTTTTATTTGTTGATTGTACTGAAAATATTGATGAGTTGCATGTTCCTCATATGCCATAATTTGAGAATGCTATTACAGATGACAATGTTGTTGATATGCCGAGTTGTTCTACTCTTGTAAGTGAAACTAACCCTAATCCTACTTCTTATGATAAGTCAACACAAAAATATGTTCCCTATCAACAAAGTTACCAACTTAATGAGAATTGTGACCTCAAAACGAGAACTCTGGCCCACAAAACCGATATTTTTGCATAAAAAACATCAAAATCAACCCCCAAATAAAAAAGTGGTGCTA
>ML850703.1:0-18224 GCA_009831015.1 Picea engelmannii
AGTCAAGAACCCTATCTTCCATAGGATATATCTTCAAAAGTAGAATGAACCATAACCTAAATTCTTTACCTTAGGTACCTTGATATGTCTTCTAAATAACCTCCAATTTTCATTGTCTGAAGCATCCAAGAAAAGAAATTATAGCGAAAATCCCAATATGACTCGTTTAAAATTGAATTCAGGATAAGTCAATAACCCTATCTTCCATAGGATATATCTCCAAATTTATAATGACCCAAAGCCTAAAATTTTTACCATAGGTACTTTGATATGTCTTCTAAATAACCTATAAATTTCGTTGTGTGAAGCTGCCTAGAAAAAAAATTATTGCGAAAATGCCAAGATGACTTGTTTGAAGAAGCAGAACCCTAGGATCGATGCTCTGATACCAAATGTTATGATCCCTTCGAGGGGGAAACCTCCTTTTACAATACATCCAATTTAGAATACAATATTAGATGAGATATGATGATCCTAAGACTAGGTATCCTTGGTGTGTGTGTGTGTAGGAGACAAAGGGTACAATTATAATGAAATGGTGCAATGAAGGGTTCTAGCCTAAATACAAATATAACACTAGAAATGTAATCATTCAATATCTAAGGCTTAGTAAGTGGTTTTAAACATAACATGGGGATTTTTCTAGGGCTTAACACACACATTCAGGAGCATCTATTACACCTCTATTTGGTACCATGGGCCAAGATAGACCAAAATGCAATGTCATATTAAGAAGAATCTACTCACTGTCAGATCAAGAAGAATCTAATCACGAAGCACTTAATTATCAAAATGACATCAAGATCGTGCTATTATAGTAAAAAGAGTGGTTGATCGTGCCTTTCCCATGGGGTAGATGTAACCAGTTGCAATTTTCCAATATCAAACCTATGGTTGACCCTTAAAGCTTTGGTAGGTAGAATATCACAAGGAAAGCTAAAACAATCAATATGTAAAATATAAAAGGCTTGCATGAAAGCTATGTATGGCTCGTATTTTGGGAACTTGCACTCCATGTCATTTATTATTACTTCCTCAAGGATCTATAAGTATAAGAACCAAAGCTAAGGGAGAGGGTCTAATGCAAGTGTCCTTATGCTATCAAATTGTAGTGAGAATCCTTGGTCTTGAGTTTGATGCCATTGTTGAGTGTTGGGAATTAGCATTTGTGTGATCAAAACTTAGCTGAGAGTTATTAACCATTTATTTGGTTATCTTACCAAGATAGGCTTCAAGATCGTGCTTCTTCAATGGAGGTAAAATTGGGACTAACATAGAGGACTTCGAGTCTTTGAGCTAGTAGTACAATAGTGAATCTCAAGGTAATCATCATTGTTGTTACTGTCATTCAATAAATATAAATCTATCTTCTTTCCCCGCAAAAATCTCTATGTTTATGGATCTCTTTTGCATTTTTTATGAGGTGGATCTAATTTAGCTTGAGATTGTTAGATTAAGACTTTATTCATGCAAATTTTATATTTATTGTTTTATGAAAGAATGAAAAAGGCATTGCTTGTTGGACGACTATGCACGTTGTTTGGTGAAGCAACAAAGCTATAACAAGATCAAGCAAAAGTCGTTGGATAATTTGGACAACCATATGGAATCAACTATGTACATTCTTCCTTATCTCATTTACTTTTGAAAACACGTGTTAGTATTAGGAGAAAGAAATGTGTTGTCTATCCCTATGTATGTCATTGAATTACACCCATTCAATGAGGGTTCTAGCTACTTGTCTATATGTAGATTTCCCTATAACATATTTTATAGGAAAATCTACCTATGGATAAGTAGCCAAAACCATCACTGAATGAGTGTATTTTAATGACAAATAAAGGGATAAACAACATATTTATTTCTCATAAGGCTAACATGCATTTTCAAAAGTAAATGAGAGGAGGAAGAAGGTACATACCCTATTTCAAATGGTTCTCCGAAGTATCCAATGACTTTCCTTTGATCTCGTTGTAGCTCCATTGCTTCACCAAACAACTTGTACAATCATCCAATAAGCAATATCTTTCTCAATCTTTCAATAAAAAAAAGATAGAAACTTGCATGAATAAATTCTTCATCTAATATTCTCGAGCTAAATTAGATCCACAAAACCTCATAAATGATGCAAAAGATATCCATAAACATAGATATTTTGGTGGGGAAAGAAGATAGATCTATATTTATTGAATGAGAACAATAATGACGACTACCTTGGGATTCACTATTGTACTCCTAGATCCAAGACCCAAAGTCCTCCTCCTTAGTTCCATTCTAGCTCCATCGAACAAGCACAATCATGAACTGTATCTTAGCAAGATAACCAAGTGAATGGCTAATAACTCTCACCTAATTTATGATCACACAAATGTTGATGCCTATCACTCAATAATGGCAACAAACTTAAGGCGGAGGATTCTCACTACAATTTGATATCATAAGGACGCTTGGATATATACCCCTCTCATTGAGCTTTGGTTATCATACTTATAAATTCTTGAGGAAGTAATAATAGACCGTGTGGCATGCAAGTCCCCTAAATATGAGTCATGCATAACTTTCATGCGGTCCTTTTGGCTTTTAAAATCTAACTATTTTTAGCTTTCCTCGTGATATTTTTCTTTCCAAATCTTTAAGGGGTGCCCACAAGTTTTATATTGGAAAACCATAACTGACCATGTCTGCTTTATGGGAAAGGCATGGTTGGCCACTCTTTTTACTAGAATAAGTGCAGCCTTGCTGTCCTTTTGATAATCAAGTGCTTTGTGATTAGATTCTTCTTGATCTGATAGTGAATTTTGGTCCTTTACATCTGTCTTGGCCTATGGTGCCAAATAGAAGTGTAACAATGTGACCCAATCTAAACCACAACACGGGAACATTCTTCGTTGTGGGAATATTCACAATCATTGCCATATTTGTTGGATCAATCAATAAGCCCTCCTTTCAATCAATATGGCCTAAGAGGATGGAAAATGGGGTACAAAAGATGCATTCTTGATGTTTAAGGATAATTGCATCTATTAACATCTTTCCAACAACATCCTTGGATTAATTATGTGATCCTATAGCAAACTATACACTATCCAATCATCCAAATATACCTCGAGAAACTTATGTATATACTCACATAATGCAACAACCACCACCTTAGAAAACATTGTGGGTGTGTTCTTTAGTCTAAATAGCATGACAATACATGTGTACGACCCCCATTTAGTGGCAAAAATGGTCTTCTTCTTATCCTCCTCGACCATCTATATTTGATGATATCTAAACTACCCATTTTCGAAGGAGTAGGCTTTAGTCCCTAGTAATTTCTCAAGAATCTCATCGCTAAATGTTTTAGGGAAGGGATCATGTATGCAAGCCTCGTTAAATTCAAGAAAGTCCACATAAATGTGGATTCCACATGTTTTCTTGCCTTGTATGACTATAAACCTGATCCAATTCAATTCCTCCACCAAAAATATAAATTTGACAACCAACATTTTGTCGATATCTTGTTTATTTTGTTCCTTATAATGTGGATTCATATTGTACAACCTCTTCTTGATTGGTTGGGTGCCAGGCTCGCTGAGTTCTCCCACCACACCTTTCATCTTTGTGAAGTCATGCCAAAACACATCGGAATGCTTCTAGAGTGGAGTTATAATCTCTACGATGATGTGGTCATCCCAATATTATGTTAGAATAGGGATCTTGTGTTCATCCTCCATACCAATATTTATTGTCTTTATCTACAAACCCTTATGGTATTAGATCAGATAGCTTGTATCACCAGTATCTTGGACAACACGATGGCCCTCAATTTCTTCAAATTGTACATGCAAATATCCTTTGCAATAGACCCCTATGTGAAACCTATAGTCAAATGCTATAGGTCGTTCATCTATGAGAAACATTGAATTTGTTGTATCATCCCGATAATTGGTGTGTCATGTTCACGGAGTTGAAAGTGTCATAGAACCTTTCCCATAGTTTCTAGCAATTGGTTGTTTACTACTACATTTCTACCTGCAGGTACCAATTCTTTGGCAATGACTCTAAGGTGTGCACAAACTTATGCACCCATTGCTAAATAGGAAATCCTTGCATGATCTAGTGGGATTCACAATGGTCCACATGGCACATCAAATCAGAAGTATCATTGAATTGTAGAGACTTGACAAAAAAACTGGATTATGTGATGTTGTTGGTTATAAAGCCCTGAATGTCTAGTAAGAAATTAGTATGCAATGACTCTATTATATCCTCCCATGAGTCTAGCATGCCTTTATGTGTTTCCCACCTTCTTGTAGGGATATGTGCCATGTGGTGTCTAGAGTTGTGATCCTCTCCTGAGGTGCCATCTCCTCCACCACACAATCCACAAATTTTCAATGTTAATCATGCCATCAA
This sequence comes from Picea engelmannii, assembly GCA_009831015.1. Taxonomy (NCBI): domain Eukaryota; kingdom Viridiplantae; phylum Streptophyta; class Pinopsida; order Pinales; family Pinaceae; genus Picea; species Picea engelmannii. The sequence continues at coordinate 4,402 of ML850703.1, forward strand.
ACCTTGACAACTCCTCAAGCTTTGTCTCGATCCACCAAAATACCTTCAACGCCTTGCATCTTCATGTAGACTGCTCATATTCCCCAATTTGATATCAATTAATGGTGCCTTTAGAGTCTGTTGCATGGTAACATACACTACACTAAATCAAATCCTAGCTAGCCATTAGATTTATGTAGTCTATTATCACGCAATCTTTACTTGTCCAAATCCCAAGACAAGTAGGGGAGATTGGCATAACAAATATGATGTACTATGACTGTCACCTCAACAAAAAATACCCACTTTTAGGGATGGATGAAGGTCCATCCCAAGGGAGACATCCCAGTGACCTAAAGGGATAAGTAGGATAAAGATAGGGTTGAAATTATACCCCCCTCTCACTGGTCACTCAAGTCAATAGATTCATAAGGTCTATGTCCCCAAGGGATGAGGAAAATGAAGATAGTTTGTGTACCTTCCCGGAACAAGAATAACATAGCATATAGATAACAATTCCAAGTACAAATATGTTAGTAAAGCCTCAAAAGACAATAGACAATGTGAACATGAGCTAGCTGATATAAAATTGCAACAAAGTAGAAGTTTACAACAACAATTAATGATTTGTAATAGCTGCAATAAAAACACTTCATAAATGCTTGAAAAGACAGAGAAAAATCAACATTTACTATGTAGAATGATTACCAATTGTCACAAGCAAGTTCTGGTATGTTTAGCTAGCGTTTAAAGTCAGTTATGCAGAAAATTTGTTGCAGTTAGTATGGATGTAACAATGTTTTGCAACAATAACAAGTAAATTAGAAAATTTAGCTAAGCTAGGGTTAGTAAAGTTTAGTACAAGCTTGAGAGAGTAAAGTTTAAGTGTTTGATCAATCCTTCAACAAGAAAGAAGCAAGAGATTAGTGCCTTTAAGGCTTACAGAGTCAATTATATCAGCACAATAACTTGGAGAAAATAAATGATTATACTTGATTAGAGATAATAAGGTGGAAACTTTAGAAGTAGCACCTTAAGTCCTCAAGTACCAAGCCTTAAAGAGAAGATTCAACTAGGGTGTACGCACTTATAGGGCCTAGCAATTCCTCCTATTCTTCGATGCAACAAGAACTAGACAAAGCTTATAAAGTGCTAGCCCCTTTAGGGCTTTAAAATCTTGTCTAGACAAGATCTTCTTTAAGCAAAACTTGGCATTTAAAGAGCAAGAAAGAAGCACCTTATGTTTCTTACTCCTAGGGTTTCAAGCAAGCAATTTCATAATCTTCAACATGAATAAGTAAACATTCCATAAACATTTAACATGAAATGAAAATTGCAGATTTACTTACTTCGCCAAGAATAATCAAGCATAAAAACTCTAGATTTGCCAAAATTCCACCAAGAAATGATCCAAGAAGCATCCAAATAAGCCTGCAAGAGAGTACACATCAAAATTTCAGCGAATAACCCTCAAAAGGGCGCAAATTTCAGTCCTCTCTCCAAGTGAGGAGAGTTATGATAAAATGAAATAAAGTTAGCCATATTTATATGGAAAATCTTGGCCTAATTACCCAACAATTGTGTCTTTTCACAGTTTTGAGCCTACTTCTTAGTTTGCTCATTAAAATCAAAATAAATTCATTTTTTTACAAAATGCCCCTCAAAGGTGATGTCATACCCATTTAGGGTGACGTGGATTCCTAAGGTGACGTCCAAGATGTAAAGAGGTGGTGCTAGGCCTCCAAAGGCCACTCATCATCATCACACGTGCCAAGTGTCACATCCAAGTTGGATCATCATCTCAATCAAGCCCTAATGATGTCATGGGCTATAAAGGTGACATCACAGCCTCCAAAGGACAACGTCCTGGTGTGAGATAGATGGAATCTCTCTTCCTAAGCCTGCTAGAGTGCCTCCAAAGCAAACATCATATTTCTTCATTGCACAAATGGTGATCACAAGCTAGCCCTAGATGTGGGGTTTTTGCATCCATCTCTAGGCTCCAAAGCCCTAATGAAGGTCTCAACTAGTCATCTCCCCATGAATACTCGTCCACCGGGAAAGGTCCTGCAAAGACAAACAGATACACCCTCCAGGGGTTCATAAGTCACAAGATCATGGCAATTAAGCCACATCTAATAATCAAACCACCCAAACATGTGCATCAAACCCCCCTTTTCAAACTAAACAAATCCTTAAAGACGTTATACAATTTGTCAAATTTAGGTGTGGGAGGGGTGTCAAGGCATCCTATTGGGTCAGTCAATCCACAAGTCCAAGGTGTTTCCTGAGAAAAACCCATCTAAGTCATGTATGATTGTGAGGTGGAGTGGGTAATACCTTTGGGCACAGGGTTCATGATATACAAGGGTTTGTATTGTCTCATTTATGGGTGCCTTTGTAGAGGGTGTGTTTCCCTTCGTCCACGATGCAACATTTTTCCAAGTCCATTCATTGCCATTAATTAATTAAAGTCCTGAACAATTGGATACTCCAAATGGGTAACATAAAGCTTAGGAGGGAGTACCACAATGTCACTTGAAGGGAGAGAAGATTTACATAGGGGTAAAGTATAGCTTGTAACGCACTTGTGTAGATCCCTCAACAAGTGGGACGTCTACATATGTTTTTCTTTTTTGCGGGTCTTATGTTTTTTCCAAAGATAACACTTTATTATTTCTCAAGACCTCTTGGGTGAGCATCTGGAAGGTTTATGATTTAGTTTTTATCTTTTTCCAACTACTTTCCCCTCTGAGAATTTAGCCCCTTCTTCCCATGAAATGAGGTAAAATCCCTCGTTGGGTTAGTACACTTGAAAAATCCCAAAAGACAAGGAGATGGAAGGAATGAAGTGCGGAAAGTGATAAGTATGACCTAGAGTGGGCGTTGACTCTTCAAAGAAACCCCCAGTATCACCCTATTCCTGAGGGTGACCAACCTACTAGTATAGAATGACACCCACCAAGGTTAAATAAGGAAAATAGTATATTTTCCAAGAAAAAATTTGGTAATCAAGAAAGATTATTTGCAACATATTCAAATGCTTCAATTATTAGAGTGACACTTACCATGATATCAGATTTATTACCTCATGGAGCAAGACTTGTTGTCCTCTAGGGCCAGGCCAATGTGATGGGCGTTGCTCTGTTGTTGGTGACATATGATGGTGCATCAATGAATAGGAGGGGCCTTGCGGGGTCATGCTAGTCAATCTAGCTCTTGGCACTCCATGTCTGCTACCTGTGAGCCTCAAGACATGATCGTCGTAGTTACCCCTAATGTGAGGGGGTAACATAGTCCTCTCATTGTTCGGTTGTGAAGTTATATAGATAATCCAAAGAACCTTCATCGAATACCTCCTCTACCTATTCCACAAATCGCACAACCTACATTGGATCCAATGGTTGGATGACCCTATCGCCCCCCTTCTTAAACTACAACCACCACTGTTTCAAATTGAGAACAAAGTCATCATCAAAATTCCAATTCATCCCTAACAATGTTGGGTAGGGATCATTGTCATACAATATCTTAATGACCTCAAAGTCAACATAAGTCTTGACCATTGAGATTAGATTCCATCTGGTCCAGTCTACAAATAGGAAAAATGTGTGATTGGTATGCCAACTATAGCTAGATCAAAAAGTAAATTAAGTTTGGTCATCCCATGAATTCCCATGATTTCTTCAATTAGATATCACATTCAACGTTGGGTTGAGCATTACTTTCCATGCTTCAAGCCCTCCAATAGTGCCTTTAACTTGAACTTCTTTCTCAACCTCTTCCACTAGATGTGTTATAAGGGTCTATCTTGTGTCTTCACAGATGGTTCTAAGATTTGGTCAAGTACCCTCCCCAACTTGGCCATAGATTTTTCATCATCTAGTATCCATAGGAATGTCTCCAACCATTATTAGACTTCATTTTCCATGAATTTAATTAGTAGGTTGGATCATCGACTTGGTAATCAATCTATAAACGGTGGACTATCTCCTTTCTCTACAACAACTACATCTTAGGCGTTGACAACTTATCGCATCACCTCAAACACATATCTTAAACAATATTTTTGTCAAACTATGTTAACTACAATGCTTTCTGCAAATCCCTATATAGATGGATCCCACATTTGCACCAATCTTGGGCCTGCCCTATGTAATGATATTAATACACATGTGTGATTGACCTATCGAGGATGTTAGGCTAAAAATTCACCATGTTAGGACTATGTTGCCTCCTATCGTCTGCCTCCCATTTATTAATCTATTAATTCCCTCGTGTGCTTGACCTTTTGAGTTTCCACCAAGGATATTAGCCTCAAAATTCACCACTTTAGCTCCACACTACCTCATGTCATGCACCTCCCATTTCTCAATCAATCTTGAATAATCCTTAGTATTGTGCTATGTCTTTTGATAGTGTCCATAGTGAGGTTGGTGGGTTGTAGGCAATTTCTTGAAATACACCCCACCTCATTACAATTATAACACCATGGTGGAGGATGATTTACATTGTTCCACAGAGTCCTCTTCTCATGATTATATCTCTAGCCTTTGTTCCTGGCCCTAACGGACTCGACCACAATCAGATTCTTCTCAAATGATTATGCTAGAGTGGACAATGCATGATACTCCTTTGTATGGTGAGTGTTTACCCTACAAAAGTCATAATGCACAATCACCATAGTGCTATTGTATTTCTACAGTGGTGGGGATCGTGGCTAGGATTTCAGTAGATCTAGCAGATCCCAACATTTACCTTTGCTACAAATGGGTTATGCATAACAACGGTATATATCTTAATTATGGGGAAACTAATGTGTAGATGACCTTCTACCTTACAAATTGTATGCCACACTACCTCCTTGGCCCTCTACTTCTGTATTGCCAACTCTTGGATTTGTTTGGATAATGCTAATAGCTAATATTGGAACTGTGCCAATCTTGAAGCCAATTTTGGAGCAAATGCTTTATATTGTTCGCTAATAGAATCTGGTTACATTATAAATTCTAAGGCTTTCCATTGCATAGTTAGTCACTATTGTAACAATGTTGTCCATAAATGAGGCAATAGGTGACCAATGAACAACTTCTTACGTTACACCTCTTGGATCATGTAACTTAAGAGACTCATCAAATGCTGGAATTGTTGGTCATATTCCCATATAGTTTCCTTGATCTTTTGTTTCATTTCTTTCAACTCGTCAATACTCTGCTACTTAGACTTTGGCTTTTGAAATTCCTTTGCAAGATTTGTCTGCAACTTAACTAAAGTCAATATTTGGTTGGTGGGAGCGCTTTGCTTGCATTTCATGTATCACTTCAATACTCTTCCTTGCAGAGTAGCTTGGAAATCTACTAGGATAATCACATTCATGGTCCTCTACACACTCCAGATTACATTGTAGAATGACTAATGTTGTTATGCATTTTCTTCACCTCTGCCATGGAACAACAAAAGCTACAGGGAAGATTCATTCAATTATGTCTTCATCCTTGTCTAGTGATTATGAACTAGTATAAATCCTCGAGGTCATAACTATATGAACTAGTATAAATCCTCGAGGTCATAACTATTGCATCACCATAGATACTCCTTCTAGATACACTTGCAAAAATGGACAATATTGTAGACAAATTCTAATTACTTTCCATTGTCAAACTCTCATTATCCAAAGCCACGATAACATGTGTACTTTAACTGCTAACCACACACACACTAGCTCTATGTGCAACAATGGTCACTAGATTCTAAAAAAGAACAATGGGCATAGTATGTGGGATGGAACAATATCATTATCATTATGTTCTATCTCCTTCTTGGCATCATGGTTGTCAACAAGTTTAGAATACCATAATGACATGTACTCAAATGCATCTTCTCCTTGACTCTACACTTCCACAACTTATATAACAAATTTTGATTCAGTAAGCTTAGCCAATGTCTTTGTGCATGTGGTCTGAATTTTTGTATCCCCTACATCATCACACGTCTGCCATCTCAACTTTTTATAGGTTCCATCAAACTCTGATAACTCCTTAACTCTCCACGTCCACAAACTTTATTGACCCTCTTCACTTTCAGGTCCAACCAAGGCTCCTTTTTGTGTTTCTCTCATCCTTTATATTGTTCCACATTTTGAATGCATCTGAAGACTATACCTTCTTGTAAGGACTCTTTACTAGTGCAGATATTTCCCATTTCTCCTTGTCACCATCTTTATGTAATATCTATGTGCTTTTGATGTCACATATGTTGTTCACTTTCAAGATCTATTGCACATGACATTATCGATCTTTCAAGTGGCATGTGTTGTTGATTCCACCATTGCGTCCTTTTACCAATCCAGCGCCCATGCAAGGCTTGTGCTTTCATCTCAATGGGGCTTGGGAGCATAAACCATTCCACCATCAACATCTTTATCCACACATGTATCTCCTCAACTGATCTTCCACGTGGTCCTTTCTTGAAAAATTATATTATAACATTATGGTGGAGGATGATTCACATTGTTCTATAGAGTCCTCTTCTTATGATTATGTCTCTAGCCCTTATTCCTAACCCCGCCAGACTCAACCAAAAACAAGTTCTTATCAAACAGTTATGCTGGCATGGATAATGCATGATACTCCTTTGTATGGTGGGTGTTTACCCTGCAGAAGTCGTAATGCACAACCACCATGGTGTTATTGTATTTCTACTGATCCAGATTATTTTCAACATGAAATGAGAGCATAGATATAATAAAGAAATGTAAAGATATATATCATATATCCAATAATATAACATAAATATATCATAGATGCAACCATAAACACAGAGATACAGTAATACACAATTTCTATAAATGAGCGAAATGTACAAAACTGTAGAAATACATAGTGAAAGACTCGCTAGAATGGTGGCAACTTATCTCTGAGAAGAGATGTGATAGCTACTCGCATTCGCAAGAAGATGATTACAATGAGGCTCTAAAGGCCTTTTTAACATAAAGAAAATCCAAAACCCTAACCCCAGAAGATGAAAAGCCAACAGTTTTGTGGACCTCGTTTTGGGTAATTTGGTGTATAAACTTCCTGGGGGTGTAACGTTGGCATATGATCTTCGTTTGGGGCTCACGATAGCTCGTTGAAAAGGTCTCATCGAGGAGATTCATTTTGGAGGCACACTGAGAGCCCTTGGCTCTCAATGAGGTGCTCGATCCCCAAAAAAACTTCATTTAGACCTTCAAAATGACCCCAGAAGTTTAAGAACTGAAAAACTACTAAAAATAGTAAATTTCCAGAAGACAGTTTTGAGCCAATTGGAATAGGTGGGTGGCCATCGATATCCACCTGGATCAATCCTCTCTCCTTAGGAAGAAATGGTCTCCATTGTGTTGAGTGCCCGGGGGAGAGGGAAATGTGTTTGTTGAATTTTCATCTTGACGAGTTGCTTGCCTTGCTGAAGAAGTTGCGCTGCTTAGCTTGTTGAAGGTTGTCACGAACTTGTTGATGGCAAGGTTGAGTCTGTTCAACTAGTCAGGCTACATGAGATGGTTGTGTGCAGAAGGAATCTTTGCGCTTTGTTGCAATCTTGTTGACCTGCTTCTGTTGGATAAAAGGTGCTTGGGTCGAGGATGTAGTGTCCTTATGTTCACCTTTTGAACAAATTGTGAAGAAACTGAATTTTGTAGTATGAGATACTACCTTGCGACACTGTTTAGGTGGGACAATAGTTGGAACTACCTCTGATATCCTGTAGAGATGATCCCCTAGAGTAACAATAACACTACGGGGTCAAGACACATAGATAACATGGTGCTTTCACATATATGGGTGGCCCAAGAGAACATCACAGACATAATACCTCATCCTTGAAGGGTTGGGTTGAAATATCCTTGATCTCGCTGATCAAGATATTTGCCACTGATCTATTGTTCTATCTTGCAGATCTGATACACTAGGGGGTTTCTGGATGCGTTTCAGTTGTATGTTTGAGATCCTGATGATTATTGCATGTGCATGTGGGTTATTGCATGTGCATGTTGGTTATTTCATGTGCATGTTGGTTATTGCATGTGCATGTTGCATATTTATGGTTTTAACAACATATAAAGGACGCATACAGAAGTAAAGAACATCAACTGCCCAATATCATGTATTATACGGTTCAAGCATGGAAATAGAATAGCCTACTGGAAATATATAATATAAACATCAGCTAGATCTCATGGATCATCACTAGAATACAAGCAAATAGCATAAAAATATCTATGATCAGAAGATGATAGCATATTTGATGTATGCACAGATAGATCGGCAAAATTATGCGATTCCGAAGAACTATGGTAACTGCTACCAGCTGGAAAACTCGTCCGGAAGAATAGACTGTCAGAATGCGCTGGAAACTACTCCAATAGAAGCACCTTGGTCTCTAGACTGAAATGGGTGAGTGCCGGATCTCGGATCTGGTCTCTGAGGCACTGGATCTGGACCCTTGGGGGTTTGTGCACCTATTGGGACACTGGATGTGCCCCAGAGGATTCCACCAATGGAATCTGATGCTATATGGCTCAAAATGATCGTCTCACCAAATATGGAACTGGGTCGGAAGGATTTGCTCGGATCTGCTCTGATACTCTGCATGCAACCCCAAATGTCTGTTTGGAAGAGGTGCACCCTAAATGGTTGGATGAGGCGATATGAAAGATTCCACCACTAGAATCCGATGATAGATGGCTCAATAGAAGCACCCTAGATGGATCTCAAATGGGTTGGAAGGAAACTGCAATCTGGACTTGGATTTCGTGCAGCTCTCCAAACCCTCAAACTGACTTGTGCCCTCATTGGTTGAGTTGCGCACTCTGCAATGGATACTCCTGAAAAGTACGGTGAAATACCTGGATGGTGTCTCTGATGGGCTAGGGTGTGTCTCTCAACATCGAAACCGATCAATGGTGGTGGTTTCCTCCAGAAATCCACAAAACAATAAGGTGGACTCTCTTCCTCCTCTGGGAACTCTCAACATCAAATCATAAAAATGCATAATGAGGAATTAGGTCAAATTCCTCCCTTTATACCTTTCCCAATCTAATTCACCATTGACCTCACTTAAGCTAGGCACTTTTCCTCCTAGGGTGATTAATTAATTAATTAAGTCCCCCTTTAGCACCTTTTCATTCTAATTCTTCATTGACTCAGGCTTAAGTGACTTTTCCTAAGTATTTTGGCTTAATTCATTGTTTAGCCATCAATTCCTCCTTATTTCTCCATCTTGTTCCCTGTTTGTGCCTGACTATGGTCTACGGGAACACATAGACTACTAATTCACTCCCTGCTGGCCTACTCTTGGGAACGAGACATCACATGGATGTCATATGACAATCGACACGGCTGGTTAACACGAAGATCTTGTCCCTAGCGAAGCCACCCGATGTTGTATGGCTGCGGATGTGGTGTTGTCGACAATCCCAAATGTTTGACGACCTCTATTGAGATGAGGTTCTTCTGGCTTCCACTATCAACAATAAAATGCAATGGGGTCCCCTTCACCCACATATTTGAATGAAAAAGGAGCTCCCCCTCTTCAAGATCTGTTGGTTCTTCTGGTTGAATTATTGTGGTCGCAACAGTAGCAGTGGGGTCTGTGTCGATGATCTGTCTTTTTCCATTATTTTACGAATCATATTCTGAATCAGGGTTTGACTCCTTGTCTTTGATATCGACCACCAATGATTGTTTTGAGCGACATTCATCAGTGTTGTGCCAGGGGATTTTGTGGAAATCACACCACTTTCAAGTGTCCTTCGTCTTCCCGTGACCCTTGTTTTCCTATGGCTTGGGATGGTTTTTAGGAGGATGTTCATTAAGGCAGTCTTTATCATAGTTTAGTTGTTGCAGATTTGGAGACTGGAACACTCGTTTGTTCTGGTGCTTAAATTTATGCTCGATTTTGACAACATATCAGTAAACAACTCCTAGTGATGAGATGTCCATAAACTCCATTTCAGTTTGGATGCACATGTGTAGAGCCCCACAATATTTCATAACCAAATGTCGCTCAGAATCTTTGATACCCAACTTGGTGCACAAGGTATGGAAGGTATTGGTGAAATTTGTCATTGCTTGGCCCCTCTCTTAACGGAGCGTGGTCCATCTCATGTACTGGTTGTCATAGGTACCAATAGGGTAATATTGTTCCTTGACCACATCCACAAGAAAATCCCAAGTGGGATCGACCCCATATATTCCAGACTCCTCTGTGGAAATTTTCTCCCAGTAAGTTTCCCACCAATGTTTGACATGGGGGAGAGCCTTAAGGAGTGCGAAGGTGATCTTTTCCCTATCAAAAAAATTGTGAACAGAGAAGTAACCTTCTAGTAGATTTAACCATTTTTCTAGGGCATCTTCATCTATCTGTCTTTCAAATACGGGAATATCAAAATTAACTTGTACCTTGAAAGGCGAGGTGCCTCCAAAGTGGCCGCTTGATGAAGACGCGTCAGTTGTTTTCAACAAGAGTTGAAGGATGTGGGCAAAATTCTCCATCATTTCATCCCTCTGTCGCGTGAGAGCTTGCTCAAGCAACAGATTAATATAACTGTCTGCTCTGTAGTTTTTCTTTTCTTCCGCCGTGGAGGGTTTCTTGGGTGTGCAAGAGTGATTGTCCTCGAGAGAGACAAAATCGAGACCCAACTTGCTATACTCAGACCTCGTCGGGGACATGCACTGAAAAAAATGATCAAGAGCAGCCTGCTCTGATACCACTGATCCTGATTGTTTTCGGCACGAAATGAGAGTGAAGATATAATAAAGAAATGTACAAAGATATCTCAGATATCCAATAATATAACAGAAACATATCAGATATTTAACCATAAACACAAAGATACATTAATACACAATTTCTATTAATGAGCGAAATGTACAAAATTGTATAAATACAGAGTGAAAGACTCGCTAGAATGGTGGCAGATTATCTCTGAGAAGAGATGTGATGGCTACTTGCATTTGCAAGAAGATGATTACAATGAGGCTCTAAAGGCCTTTTTAATATAAAGAAAATCCAAAACCCTAAACCTGAAAGATGAAAAACCAACAGTTTTGCGGACCCCGTTTTGGGTAGTTTGGTGTATCAACTTTCCAGGGGCGTAACTTTGACATATGATCTCCGTTTGGGGTGCATGATAGCTCGTTGGAAAGGTATCGTCAAGGAGATTCATTTTGGGGGCTCAATGAGAGATTTAGATTGTCCTTGAGGTGCTCGATCCCTAAAAAGCTTCATTTGTACCTTCAAAATGGCCTTGGAATTTAGGAACTTAAAAAACTGCTAAAAATAGTAAATTGTCAGAAGACCGTTTTGAGCCAGTTGGAATAGGTGGGTGGCCAACGATATCCACTTGGATCATTTAAAGTGGTGGGAAATGGTGTGGATCGTGGATAACATTTCAATAGATCTCATAGATCCCAACATTTACCTTTCCTACAAATGGGTTAGGCATAACAACGATATATCTCTAAACTATGGGGCAACCGATCTGTAGATGACCTTTTGTCTTACAAATTGTATGCCACACAACTCCCTCAATCCTATACTTCCTTATTTCCAACTCTTGGATTTTCTTAGATAATGCTAACAACTAATTTTGGGATTATTCCAATCCTAGAGGCAACCTTGGAATGTATGCTTCGGCTAGGCTACTAATGGACTCCAACTACATTACAAATTCTAAGTCTTTCCATTGCATAGTTAGTCACTATTGTAACTACGATGTCCACAAATGAGGTAATAGGTGACCAATGAACACAACTTCTTATGTTACACCTCTTGGATTGTGTAACAAAATCAACAAATCAAATGTTGGAATTGTAGGTCACATTCCCATACAGTTTCCTTGATCTTTTGTTTCATTTCTTTCAACTCATCAATGCTTTGTTGCTTATAATTTGGATTTTAAAATTCTTTCACAAAATTTGTCTGCAACTTAACCAAAGTCAATATTTGGTTGGTGAGAGTGTTTTGGCTTGCCTTTCATGCACCACTGCAATACTCTTCCTTGCAGAGTAGTTTGGAAATATATTAGGAGAATCACATTCATGGTCCTTTGCGCACTCCAGATTACATCGTAGAGCAACTAATGTTGCTCTACATCTTCTTCACCTTTTCCATGGAACAACAAAAGCCACATGGATGATTCATTCAATTATGTCTTCATCCTTATCTTGATTCAGAATGGATCTTTATATAATTTGTCATCTATCTTGGTACTTTCTAGGTGGAAAAATTGGAGGAATTGGCTTGTAGGGCCCATTTTAGCAGCATGTCCTAGTTTGGAGGAAGATTTGAGATGTTTTGGCTTGTCTATCTTATTGCGTATGGTTGAGGTATGTTCCATGGTTATCTCTTTCTGTTATTTGCTGCATACACACATATAAACACATCTAAACAAGTAGATCAACAAAGTGTTTGACGAAATACCTCACTCAGAAAATTTTTGAGGCATCAAACAACATTTTTTGGGGTCAAAACTTTGCAAGCATAATTTTCATCTCCTTAACATAGTTCTACAAAATGTGACCTTTCCAACAATGTGAAAATCACCTCAATCAGAGATTGTATGCAAAAGTTGTGCCTCCTGCAAGTTGGCCTACCTTGTAGGCCACCATAGTACGAGTGGATGCCATGTCAACCCCCATTACTCACACATGTGAGGCTAGCCACATGTGGAATTTCAAGAATATTTTAGAAGGTCCAAAACCTTATCACTAATTGAGGGTTGAGGAAGAGAAAAACTTAACCTTAGATGACTATTGGGTTATGTTAAATACCGGGCCGATAAGAGGAGAAAGGGTTCCATTCTTTATTATTGTACTTGTTCCATAGTTGAGCAGAGAATCTAGGAGTGGTATTTTGAGAGCATAACATAAGAGGTAGGAGATTCTATAGCAATCATTCGGGCCATAGTGTCAAAGACAACTCCATAATGAGTGCCCCTGTCTTTGTACTTGCTTTTCTTAAATGAAGAAAAGAGAGTAGAGCATAACCCTCACCTTTTAGTTGGGTTTTCTCCCATATTCAGTTTCCTAGGACACATCTTGTGTTCATATGTGTGGATGGTCTATTCATTTGCTTAGTATTTCATTTTGTATTCCAATTATTTCATTAATTTGAGCAATAAACTAGTGATGATAAATCTAAGATCTAAGGAAAAAAAACCTAATATTAAAAGGTTTTCAGAGTAATATAAGATCTGTTGTGATGAGCTGTTCTAGTGGAATATCCATGACAATTTACAGATCATGTCTAGTGATTATGAACCAATATAAATCCTCGAGGTCCTAGCTATTACACCACCATAGCTTCTCCTACTGGCTACACTTACAAAATTGGATAATACTGTGGACAAATTCTAATTACTTCCGGTGATCACACTCACATTATCCAAGGCCACAATAACATGTGTACTTTAACTGCTAATCACACACACACTAGCGCTATGTGCAACAATGGTCACTAGATTCTGAAAAAGAATAACGGGCATAAGGTGTAGTATGTAGGATGGACCGATATCATTATCATTATGTTCTACCCCATTCTTGATATCATGGTTGTCCACAAATTTAGAATACCACAATGACGTGTACTCAAATGCATCTTCTTCTTGACTTTGCACTTCCACAACTTACGAAATGAATTTTGAGTTGGTAAGCTTAGCCAATGTTTTTGCACCTATGGTCTGCGTCTCTCCATCCCCCACATCATCACGCTTCTGCCATCTCAATTTTTTAGAGGTTCCCTCCAACTTTGCTAACTCCTTACTTCTCTACATCAACAAACTTTGTTGATCCTCTTCACTTTCAAGG
>ML850703.1:18324-29627 GCA_009831015.1 Picea engelmannii
CCCCAGCTCAAGCAAGCAAAATCCTCTAAACAAATTCACAAGTACGCAAAGTAATGTCATCAATGTCATGACAGGTATGAGCTAGGACATGTCTATAAACCTAAGAAATTATACTTCTATGACATGAAACCGATTAAACCTAATACTACAAATAGTCAAAACAATTCACCCAATAATGAGAGTACTAATAATGATGACAATGTTCCTAAAGTATATCCCAAAAGAGAAAGATGAGACACATTCCAAGAGCTTAAATCATACCTTAACAAGTGAATTTGACAAATAAATTGTGAGAACTCGTGATAACACCAAGAAACATATAACAAAAATAAATTGCAGCTTACACATATTACTCCTAACAATGATGTATAAAATGTTGGTCTCCATCAAGCTCAAAAACCCATTGTTGTCGTACTTACACTTTCCTTAGGGTCTTGCAACGTCGTTTAGCTTAAGCAACAACTTCCTTGGGTAATTTGGCCTCGCACCTTCTCACACATAAACCCCTTGGAGCCATATGTAGGAGCCTCCAGCCACACTTATAGCCAAATTAGTTCACGTCAAACTACCAACTAGACTCTGTAAGATCCCCACTGTCCTCTATTCCACATTTTGGGCTCCTGCATGGAACACTCCCCAAGCCAAAGTCCATCACCCTAACTCATTAACCAAGTCATCTCTAACCAACAAACCACGTATTCTTCCCTGCATTGCACAATATTAAATTACTACATGTTACAAAGCGTTGCTATCTCCAAACTTTCGCACTCCATGTGGATTGACACCCTAGTAACAAGATTCAACCGTATTGGCCTGCATTGCACAATATTAAATTACTACATGTTACAAAGCGTTGCTATCCCCAAACTTACGCACTCCATGTGGATTGACACCCTAGTAACAAGATTCAACCGTATTGGCCTTTACTGTACGGAAATTTGGCATAGTACGAAACTCGACGAATTTTTGGTAGTACGAATACAGTACGGTCAACTTACTTTTGATTGTGTTTGATAATATACTTCACATATTTAATCCTCGTCAACTCATAAACACAAAAAACAAACAAACAAAAAACCTTGAATACATTTAAAAAAAAAATAATCTTGAATACATTTATAAATATAAATTAAACACAATTTTCAAGAAATGGATTATTTTTTTCTGCTTTATGGGTGTTCTTCATGTTGAAACTCTTTTAAAATTTAGAACAAAATGCATATTTTCATATATACGAATGTATACTTCCATATTGGAGCTGTACTAGATTTTTTAGTTATGTTTTTTTTCTTCCGTATCAAATGTATTCGAATTAGAATTCGTATGTGAATATTGCTATTATGACTAATACGATCGCAATTATAGCCCATCAAAATAAGTTTTCTACATTTTGGTGGTGAGTTAAGATTGCGATGGCACATACCTAACAACTTGGATGACCACTAGGGTGAGGGAAACTCATGCTTCACCAACACACTTGCTTATTATGGATCT
The DNA here is from genome assembly GCA_009831015.1 of Picea engelmannii. Lineage (NCBI taxonomy): Eukaryota > Viridiplantae > Streptophyta > Pinopsida > Pinales > Pinaceae > Picea > Picea engelmannii. The sequence goes on from ML850703.1 coordinate 19,819, forward strand.
TTTCTCTCGCTTTCACAGTCTCTTTACCATGACTCAATGCAAAACCTCTATTAAGGATATTAATACTACTGCAACAAGATTCTTTTGTAGGTTAGGTGCCCTCTTTCCTTTTACTTGCTTGAAAAGATAACTCTCAAGGATGCTTGAACACATGGTTTTTTGAGGGTTTTGTTAGGGTTTTTCTTTGAAATGTTTATGGGAAATATATTTGTTTCATTGGATCAAACTCTCCTAATTTGTTCTTGCTATACCTTCCTCACATATAATTTAAGGGAGAAAAGGAACTTGAAATTCAAAAGGTTTTTGTAACTCTTCCTTTTGGCCCCGAGATGGCCTACGTAGAGTGAATTGCTTGTGGTGGTTAACTCTCACAACTTCTTGATTGCAATAGGTTGTCTCGAATCAATAACTTGACTCCCCTTCCTCTAAAAACCAACTAATCAATGTGTTGATTGATTCGGATAGCACAGCCAACTTCATCAATCAAAAGAAAGACCAAGACCTTAATATATTTGTTTGACCCATGAAGCAATTACAAGTCAGAGTTAGTAATATAACTTACGCATCATGCTTTGGAAAATGCAATGAACGTTATCAATGTGCAATCACAAATCTGTCTCCCCATTCTTCGCTATGCCAATTACCGGTGTTGATATTATAATAGGAGCCCAAGCTGAAAATTCTTGGCACTTTCAAAATGATTTGGATACGAAGTTCATTGTCTTCCAGTCTGGCAGTCATCACAGTAGACTCCAACATATCAAGCTTCCTACACTGCAGAAAAAAACTTCAACTCCCCAGACCAAGAAAAAATACTCTTTCGTTGAAGCAAAGTGAAATTCTCCAGATATTCCACCAGAAGATTCTATGTTTATCCTCCAGAAGTAATCAATAAACTTGACTCCCCTTCCAATAAAAACCAACCAATCGTTGTGTTGATTGATTCGGACAGCACAGACAACTTCATCAATCAAAAGAAAGACCGAGACCTAAAAATATTTGTTTGACCAATGAAGCAATTACAAGTCGGAGTTAGTAATATAACTTAAGCATCATGCATTAGAAAACGTCATGAACGTTTTCAATCTGCAATCTCAAATTGGTGTCCCCATTCTTCGCTATACCAATTATCGGTATTGATATTATACTGGGTGCCCAGTGGCTGAAAATTCTTGGCACTTTCAAAATGATTTAGATGCAAAGTCCATTGTCTTCCAGTCTGGCAGTCGTCACAATAGACTCCAACATATCAAGTCTCCAAAACTGCAGAAAAAGACTTCATCTCCCCAGACCAAGAAAAAATACCCTTTCATGGAAACAAATTGGAATTCTCAAGATATTTCACCAGAAAATTCTCTGTTTATCCTCCAGAAGTTATCCTTGCAGCTTAGTAACTATTTAAGTACACCCTTAACAAATAGCATGTAACAATGGATAGAAATGAATACTTAATAGTAACCCATACTCCTTTGTAGAATCACAACTCATGTACAATCAAAGTATTCACGCAGCATATTCGTAGCCAATAATCACCTAAATACAAATACTCGCTATTATGATTTATCTGTGTGTGTCTGCACCAGTGGTTAAGGCCTGGTGGTTACATGTGTGCTGTGTTGCAGGGTTTCATTTCTTCTTCTGCAGTGCTTTTGTTTTGAGCTGTTTTTTTTGTTATCTCTGGTTGGATATGCAGGGCTAGAATATTGTCGAAACCCTTGTCTAAAGTGTGGCCTGCATTGTCTCCATCACTGGTAGTGGCAGATGGTTTTTTATTATAAGATCGTAGATACCAATCTCCTCTAGAGGTGCCCGAATGTTCAATCGAATCATGGTTCACAAAAGGTCGGATTCCGTTTGTTTTTTTCAATAGCAGATACCACCTTGGGCGTGAATGTGAACCAGTATCCTCTGTATATGAAATGGAATGGGGATGGACAGAGCTACTTACATATGTGACTGCGATTGGTGGATTAAACTATGGCCGCCCTATCGAACATAGTGCCCAAAGTGAATTCCAGATCAAACCAATCTGCAAATCAAGCCCCGTTAGCCTTGTTTGCAATGATGTGCAGTCCACCCCAGGAACATTAAGTGCTCCTGGGGAGGTTTCCCATCCCTTGCTAGGGCTTTGGTCTTAGTTCTTTTTCCAAACGAAGTTTTGAGTATAGCGATGCCTTGTAGCCTCTGGCATTAAAGGCATGCATGCATCATTTCCACTTTATTAGTCTATTTCTGATGCAACCAGAACTAGGGTTTCTACCTTAATGGCCTCGTAATGACTGTGTCTACTGTTTCTGGCATCTGCCCGGTGTCCGTACGCCTACAGAAGCTAGATAAGGTTGGGTTCCTAGCCTAGTCTGGCTAGTCGATTTCTATACTCTGTCACGGCCAAATTTATATGAGTTCAGGTGGAGGCTCGCCAAATGCGATCCATGATAGAAGTTGTGTGAGATACATGCAAAATACCGACTACCCTTCTATATATTTCCCACAGACAGACTATTAGCAGAAGCTCTCATCAATTATGCTATTATAGAATTCATTGAATCCGAGTATTATTTTCTTAGGGAGAAAAAATATATGCAGAAGTAAAGGACCTCTCGGCATGATCAACATTCGTTTTCACGTCATCTGTGCAGGCAAACTGCAGAGCCGACACCACAACCATCCGCTCGCCTTCAACGGCTGTCATTGCGAGACACGGCTACGACAAAGTAGTGTAGCGGAGGAATCAGATCTTGAGGAATTTGACCGTATATGTGTCCTATAGAACGGAAAATGTTACTGCGGCATACATTTATAGCGGATATACCTTCAATAACACGTGGCTGGGAAGATCAGTGCATATTCCTCTCAATCCTGTCGCTGTTAAAGCACCGACAGCATCGCATAAACTCTAGAATTACAAATTCAAAATTGTTTTTTAAAGTGATAATATATTTCTTTGATGGGAGTGTTCTTAGGATCAGACAAAATGTATTTAGGTTTTAGACATTCAGTATGTTGCCATAGACTCGATGTTTGTGATAGATGAACACTCAGCTATTGCCAACTACAAGTATTTGCAATATTTATCTACGAGTTCATTGCTAAGATTCCATATTGTGTATCAGCATTTTATTTATGAGATGGGACATTTGATACATAACATATTAATAAATTAGGATATTATATGCTTATCAAAACAATTTGAAAGTTTTATAATAATTTTAATTATTTCAAACAAAATTCAATTTAATTAAAAAAATCTAATTCCCAATTTAATCAAGGAATCAAATTTAACCAATTGAGGAATTGATAATCAATGAACTTAAAGATTAGAAACCTAAGAATTCCTTCAATTTAAATCTCTTCCTTCAGTGTGTCTTATTTACTAATAGATTTCATAGCACATAGCAGCATATCTTTCGAAAAAAGATTGACTAGCACAATATAAAAAAGGCTTAGTTTCAAGCGTGAAAGAAATGTCTCAAAACAACACCACTTCTTAAGCACTTAGCAAATTGTAATAACCCTGGTTACAAAGTATCAAATTACATAGAATGTTTGCATTCAGTTATACAGTTGGAATATGATATGTTTTTCAACATTATTGTGAGCTATCAACAAAGCTTACCACATGTTTAATAGGGCCAACGTACCACTCGTTTTGTATGGCTAGCCTCCCAAGACCACTATGATAGGTGCATATCTTATCATGTTGCTTGTAATAGGAGTACCAAAATAAATAAATAAATAAAAGACATGTTAAATGAGGTTGTATGCCAAAATCCCTTCAAATCTAATGTCGAGGACAAAAGGCAAGAATGAGTCCCCACTCAAGACTCTATCGGTGCCCTCCCTTCAAATGATGCATGGCATTAAGCACATATGTGATCATATTACTACCAAGTTTTTTCTCTAGTTGGTTTATGATCATCATGGCACTAGGATGCACACCCTGGAGTAGCTCATTGTAATCCTTGACACCGGCCCTACTCATGAGCTTTCATCAAAAATCCTCAATGTGGTCCTTGGTGCTCTATGGGAGCTCTCTACCATGCTTAAAGTTTTCATTTTGTATGAACCGTAGTATAAGACGGTATTATATTCTATGACATCGTGGACAATCCATAGTTTATATTATTGAAAAATTGTTAAATTTATAGTGAGTTTTTTTTTTACAAATAAAACCTCATAAGACTTCCTCACATTTCATAGATGGTACCCAGTGTAAACTCATTGGTGTTGATTACAACACTTGACCCAATAAAGATAATGAGTGAGGCACGCAATAGAGGAAACCAACCCATGTGATCGACCCCAAGACATCTTGCACGAAACTCAAACCACTCAACCACTCGAGTTAGCCCACCTAGCTAATTTATGGTGAGTTAATATTAAAACAAGATTCATAATAAAGTTTATATTGCACAATTGTGTTTTAATATTCCATTTTATATTGAATATTGAATATTTTATATTGCTTGATGTGATTGTTGTCGTGGTTAATTGCTTTAAAGGCATAATGCTAGTGATTTAATGATCATGTTGTTTATTGATTTAAATATTGCCAATTAGCAATTGGATATGGGGAGGTAGCGCAACCTTTTTAGCATCTCGATATTTTTCAAAAGAAACATGGCAATGAAATGTGATATTGCCTAGCCACCTAATATCTCGGTCACTGCCAAATGGTTTAACCATGCACTGCACATTACATTCAAAGTATGGAATTGATACAACAACATTTTGAGCTATAAATTTATGTGAATGTATTAAGTTAACCACCTATATCATAGATCAAGCATACCACATGTTGTGGCCCCATTTTGCTTAAGTATGAATGGATATAGTAGTAACTAACAAAAGATGTATGCTAAAGACCTAAAGCCGTAGAAGCTTGAGTATGCAAACCATTCATGGAATCGAGTCGCCCATACCCTCTTCGCATTTTCCTAAAGGCACAAAGCCCATTTTGTACAAGTGGGTCATGATTGTTAGATTATAGAATATTTTGTAACTGACTCATTCACCTGTGTGTGTGTGTGAGAGAGAGAGAGAGGGAGAATTATGTTAACACTACTATGTAAGGGTTGGTTAGTCATTGTTGGTTGTTAAGGTTGTTGTTCATTTTGCAAATGGTAGATGTGCATTCTACCCAAACTACGAGACTACTAAACTCTAGTCATATCAAAGGTGCAAGGCTCGGATGTAATCTTTGTTTTATTTGATACAGTGGTTTCACATCATTATTATGCTCATTTGTACTTTGTTGTGAATCTTGACGATGTTTTCATTGTTGTGCTCTCTATGTGTGCATTACTTCATGTTTGTTTAGATGAATGAGATTAAATGTTTACTAATGGATTATGCATCTCCATTAATCTTCAACACTTTCAAACATGCATCGGGTGAGACCTCCTTCCTTTGAGAGGTTGAATATGTCAGCAAGCTAGACTACTCCAGACCTTTGTCGGACACCTTCTATAGACCTTGGACCTATAAAAGAGCTAACAAAAAGATTTTGTTTTTAAGAACCTGACAAATTGAAAGTAGTGGAGATGCAATGGAAGCTGGTGAATGTCAAGCTTCAAGACTGGTTAGAAGTGAGGAGGACACACGGGTTTTCATGCTACAAAAGTGCACATCTAGGTGAAGATGTCGCAAGATTTAAGGATAAACACTTTTATGAGTTTTTACATAAGATTTTCCACGTTTAATTTCCAATGAATTTGCATGAATGGTTGGAGAGACTCGCAGAGAAGCATTGTCATTGGGTTCTACAACCAAGAGTCAAGTGGCTTGGTGAGAATTTGTTAATGATTCAATCGTATGATCATGATTTGACCTGAGCAATTAACTTATGGTTCAAAGGTGCCATAGAAGGTTATGCTTTGAAATTCATAATGGAGTGTCACCAATCTCTAACCAAAGTGCTATAATTTTTCAAGAAAGGTCCATGTGGAATATAGATTGAGGAGATACATGTGTGGATAAAAATGTTGATGGTGGAATGGTGTATGCTCCTAAGCCCCACTGAGATTGGTAAAAGGACCTAATGGTGGAGTCAACAACACATGCTACTTAAAAAATCAACAATGGAAGATGCAACAGATCTTCAAAGTGAATGACAAATGCAACATCAAAAGCACATAGAGAGTACAAAAATCTAGTTGCAAGATGAAATGGGAAACATCTACACTAGTAAAGAGTCCCTACAATAAGGTATAGTCTTGAGACACATTCAAAATGTGGAACAATACAAAAGATGAGTAAAAAGGAGCTTTGGTGGCCTTGAAAGTGAAGAGGATCAACAAAGTTTGTTGATGTAGAGAAGTAAGGAGTTAGCAAAGTTGGAGGGAACCTCTAAAAAATTGAGATGGCAGAAGCGTGATGATGTGGGGGATGGAGAGACGCAGACCATAGGTGCAAAAACATTGGCTAAGCTTACCAACTCAAAATTCATTTCGTAAGTTGTGGAAGTGCAAAGTCAAGAAGAAGATGCATTTGAGTACACGTCATTGTGGTATTCTAAATTTGTGGACAACCATGATATCAAGAATGGGGTAGAACATAATGATAATGATATCGGTCCATCCTACATACTACACCTTATGCCCGTTATTCTTTTTCAGAATCTAGTGACCATTGTTGCACATAGCGCTAGTGTGTGTGTGATTAGCAGTTAAAGTACACATGTTATTGTGGCCTTGGATAATGTGAGTGTGATCACCGGAAGTAATTAGAATTTGTCCACAGTATTATCCAATTTTGTAAGTGTAGCCAGTAGGAGAAGCTATGGTGGTGTAATAGCTAGGACCTCGAGGATTTATATTGGTTCATAATCACTAGACATGATCTGTAAATTGTCATGGATATTCCACTAGAACAGCTCATCACAACAGATCTTATATTACTCTGAAAACCTTTTAATATTAGGTTTTTTTTCCTTAGATCTTAGATTTATCATCACTAGTTTATTGCTCAAATTAATGAAATAATTGGAATACAAAATGAAATACTAAGCAAATGAATAGACCATCCACACATATGAACACAAGATGTGTCCTAGGAAACTGAATATGGGAGAAAACCCAACTAAAAGGTGAGGGTTATGCTCTACTCTCTTTTCTTCATTTAAGAAAAGCAAGTACAAAGACAGGGGCACTCATTATGGAGTTGTCTTTGACACTATGGCCCGAATGATTGCTATAGAATCTCCTACCTCTTATGTTATGCTCTCAAAATACCACTCCTAGATTCTCTGCTCAACTATGGAACAAGTACAATAATAAAGAATGGAACCCTTTCTCCTCTTATCGGCCCGGTATTTAACATAACCCAATAGTCATCTAAGGTTAAGTTTTTCTCTTCCTCAACCCTCAATTAGTGATAAGGTTTTGGACCTTCTAAAATATTCTTGAAATTCCACATGTGGCTAGCCTCACATGTGTGAGTAATGGGGGTTGACATGGCATCCACTCGTACTATGGTGGCCTACAAGGTAGGCCAACTTGCAGGAGGCACAACTTTTGCATACAATCTCTGATTGAGGTGATTTTCACATTGTTGGAAAGGTCACATTTTGTAGAACTATGTTAAGGAGATGAAAATTATGCTTGCAAAGTTTTGACCCCAAAAAATGTTGTTTGATGCCTCAAAAATTTTCTGAGTGAGGTATTTCGTCAAACACTTTGTTGATCTACTTGTTTAGATGTGTTTATATGTGTGTATGCAGCAAATAACAGAAAGAGATAACCATGGAACATACCTCAACCATACGCAATAAGATAGACAAGCCAAAACATCTCAAATCTTCCTCCAAACTAGGACATGCTGCTAAAATGGGCCCTACAAGCCAATTCCTCCAATTTTTCCACCTAGAAAGTACCAAGATAGATGACAAATTATATAAAGATCCATTCTGAATCAAGATAAGGATGAAGACATAATTGAATGAATCATCCATGTGGCTTTTGTTGTTCCATGGAAAAGGTGAAGAAGATGTAGAGCAACATTAGTTGCTCTACGATGTAATCTGGAGTGCGCAAAGGACCATGAATGTGATTCTCCTAATATATTTCCAAACTACTCTGCAAGGAAGAGTATTGCAGTGGTGCATGAAAGGCAAGCCAAAACACTCTCACCAACCAAATATTGACTTTGGTTAAGTTGCAGACAAATTTTGTGAAAGAATTTTAAAATCCAAATTATAAGCAACAAAGCATTGATGAGTTGAAAGAAATGAAACAAAAGATCAAGGAAACTGTATGGGAATGTGACCTACAATTCCAACATTTGATTTGTTGATTTTGTTACACAATCCAAGAGGTGTAACATAAGAAGTTGTGTTCATTGGTCACCTATTACCTCATTTGTGGACATCGTAGTTACAATAGTGACTAACTATGCAATGGAAAGACTTAGAATTTGTAATGTAGTTGGAGTCCATTAGTAGCCTAGCCGAAGCATACATTCCAAGGTTGCCTCTAGGATTGGAATAATCCCAAAATTAGTTGTTAGCATTATCTAAGAAAATCCAAGAGTTGGAAATAAGGAAGTATAGGATTGAGGGAGTTGTGTGGCATACAATTTGTAAGACAAAAGGTCATCTACAGATCGGTTGCCCCATAGTTTAGAGATATATCGTTGTTATGCCTAACCCATTTGTAGGAAAGGTAAATGTTGGGATCTATGAGATCTATTGAAATGTTATCCACGATCCACACCATTTCCCACCACTTTAAATGATCCAAGTGGATATCGTTGGCCACCCACCTATTCCAACTGGCTCAAAACGGTCTTCTGACAATTTACTATTTTTAGCAGTTTTTTAAGTTCCTAAATTCCAAGGCCATTTTGAAGGTACAAATGAAGCTTTTTAGGGATCGAGCACCTCAAGGACAATCTAAATCTCTCATTGAGCCCCCAAAATGAATCTCCTTGACGATACCTTTCCAACGAGCTATCATGCACCCCAAACGGAGATCATATGTCAAAGTTACGCCCCTGGAAAGTTGATACACCAAACTACCCAAAACGGGGTCCGCAAAACTGTTGGTTTTTCATCTTTCAGGTTTAGGGTTTTGGATTTTCTTTATATTAAAAAGGCCTTTAGAGCCTCATTGTAATCATCTTCTTGCAAATGCAAGTAGCCATCACATCTCTTCTCAGAGATAATCTGCCACCATTCTAGCGAGTCTTTCACTCTGTATTTATACAATTTTGTACATTTCGCTCATTAATAGAAATTGTGTATTAATGTATCTTTGTGTTTATGGTTAAATATCTGATATGTTTCTGTTATATTATTGGATATCTGAGATATCTTTGTACATTTCTTTATTATATCTTCACTCTCATTTCGTGCCGAAAACAATCAGGATCAGTGGTATCAGAGCAGGCTGCTCTTGATCATTTTTTTCAGTGCATGTCCCCGACGAGGTCTGAGTATAGCAAGTTGGGTCTCGATTTTGTCTCTCTCGAGGACAATCACTCTTGCACACCCAAGAAACCCTCCACGGCGGAAGAAAAGAAAAACTACAGAGCAGACAGTTATATTAATCTGTTGCTTGAGCAAGCTCTCACGCGACAGAGGGATGAAATGATGGAGAATTTTGCCCACATCCTTCAACTCTTGTTGAAAACAACTGACGCGTCTTCATCAAGCGGCCACTTTGGAGGCACCTCGCCTTTCAAGGTACAAGTTAATTTTGATATTCCCGTATTTGAAAGACAGATAGATGAAGATGCCCTAGAAAAATGGTTAAATCTACTAGAAGGTTACTTCTCTGTTCACAATTTTTTTGATAGGGAAAAGATCACCT
>ML850703.1:29677-50037 GCA_009831015.1 Picea engelmannii
AGTCTGTGAGCACAAAAAAGTTCTCTTGGTGTAGAGTAACAATGGGCATTGTTGCCCTGGATTGTTGACTATATAATCCCCTGGACCCCTGGATGCAAAGAAAACAACAAGTGGGAGAATGTTGGGTATGTGTTATATTCTTTACATGTGTGTGTGTGTGGGTGCGTTAGATACGACAACTGCGTCTGATGATCCCTTCACCTAGAGCTCTGCCGTGTGCGTCGGGTGCTTTCCTAGGGGGGTCCCGGGGGGGTAGGTATGCCCCCCCTTGGTTACGCGCAGCGTTCGGGGCAGCGCCCCGAAATTTTTTTGGGGCGGTTTTTTGCTATTTTTAGCTGATTTGTAAATTAATCTCGGATTAAGGGATTAGGGTTTTGGTATCTACGGAATACCTAAAAACATTGTATATATTGTATGGCGAATGGTGAAATTCGATATAATGTAAATAAGAAAGGTTTTCCCGGTTGAGGGTTTCCGGTAAAAATCTTTGTGTACTCTGTGTATGAGCCATTGATTAATTTCTGTATTGCTTAAGAATCTATATGCATTGCTTTACTTCGCGGGTTTAAAACTTACAGTATTAAGTTAACCACCTATATCATAGATCAAGCATACCACATGTTGTGGCCCCATTTTGCTTAAGTATGAATGGATATAGTAGTAACTAACAAAAGATGTATGTTAAAGACCTAGAGCCGTAGAAGCTTGAGTATGCAAACCATTCATGGAATCGAGTCGCCCATACCCTCTTCGCATTTTCCTAAAGGCACAAAGCCCATTTTGTACAAGTGGGTCATGATTGTTAGATTATAGAATCTTTTGTAACTGACTCATTCACCTGTGTGTGTGTGTGTGTGTGCGTGTGAGAGAGAGAGAGAGAGAGAGAGAGAGAGAGAATTATGTTAACACTACTATGTAAGGGTTGGTTAGTCATTGTTGGTTGTTAAGGTTGTTGTTCATTTTGCAAATGGTAGATGTGCAGTCTACCCAAACTATGAGACTACTAAACTCTAGTCATATCAAAGGTGCAAGGCTCGGATGTAATCTTTGTTTTATTTGATACAGTGGTTTCACATCATTATTATGCTCATTTGTACTTTGTTGTGAATCTTGATGATGTTTTCATTGTTGTGCTCTCTATGTGTGCATTACTTCATGTTTGTTTAGATGAATGAGATTAAATGTTTACTAATGGATTATGCATCTCCATTAATCTTCAACACTTTCAAACATGCATGGGGTGAGACCTCCTTCCTTCGAGAGGTTGAATATGTCAGCAAGCTAGACTACTCCAGACCTTTGTTGGACACCTTCTATAGACCTTGGACCTATAAAAGAGCTAACAAAAAGATTTTGTTCCTAAGAACCTGACAAATTGAAAGTAGTGGAGATGCAATGGAAGCTGGTGAATGTCAAGCTTCAAGATTGGTTAGAAGTGAGGAGGATACACAAGTTTTCATGCTACAAAAGTGCACATCTAGGTGAAGATGTCGCAAAATTTAAGGATAAACACTTTTATGAGTTTTTACATAAGATTTTCCAGGTTTAATGTCCAATGAATTTGCATGAATGGTTGGAGAGACTCGCAGAGAAGCATTGTCATTGGGTTCTACAACCAAGAGTCAAGTGGCTTGGTGAGAATTTGTTAATGATTCAATTGTATGATCATGATTTGGCCTGAGCAATTAACTTATGGTTCAAAGGTGCCATAGAAGGTTATGCTTTGAAATTCATAATGGAGTGTCGCCAATCTCTAACCAAAGTGCTATAATTTTTCAAGAAAGGTTCATGTGGAATATAGATTGAGGAGATACATGTGTGGATAAAAATGTTGATGGTGGAATGGTGTATGCTCCTAAGCCCCGCTGAGATTGGTAAAAGGACCTAATGGTGGAGTCAACAACACATGCTACTTAAAAAATCAACAATGGAAGATGCAACATATCTTCAAAGTGAATGACAAATGCAACATCAAAAGCACATAGAGAGTACAAAAATTTAGTTGCAAGATGAAATGGGAAATATCTACACTAGTAAAGAGTCCCTACAATAAGGTATAGTCTTGAGACGCATTCAAAATGTGGAACAATACAAAAGATGAGTAAAAAGGAGCTTTGGTTGTCCTTGAAAGTGAAGAGGATCAACAAAGTTTGTTGATGTAGAGAAGTAAGGAGTTAGCAAAGTTGGAGGGAACCTCTAAAAAATTGAGATGGCAGAAGCGTGATGATGTGGGGGATGGAGAGACGCAGACCATAGGTGCAAAAACATTGGCTAAGCTTACCAACTCAAAATTCATTTCGTAAGTTGTGGAAGTGCAAAGTCAAGAAGAAGATGCATTTGAGTACACGTCATTGTGGTATTCTAAATTTGTGGACAACCATGATATCAAGAATGGGGTAGAACATAATGATAATGATATCGGTCCATCCTACATACTACACCTTATGCCCGTTATTCTTTTTCAGAATCTAGTGACCATTGTTGCACATAGCGCTAGTGTGTGTGTGATTAGCAGTTAAAGTACACATGTTATTGTGGCCTTGGATAATGTGAGTGTGATCACCGGAAGTAATTAGAATTTGTCCACAGTATTATCCAATTTTGTAAGTGTAGCCAGTAGGAGAAGCTATGGTGGTGTAATAGCTAGGACCTCGAGGATTTATATTGGTTCATAATCACTAGACATGATCTGTAAATTGTCATGGATATTCCACTAGAACAGCTCATCACAACAGATCTTATATTACTCTGAAAACCTTTTAATATTAGGTTTTTTTTCCTTAGATCTTAGATTTATCATCACTAGTTTATTGCTCAAATTAATGAAATAATTGGAATACAAAATGAAATACTAAGCAAATGAATAGACCATCCACACATATGAACACAAGATGTGTCCTAGGAAACTGAATATGGGAGAAAACCCAACTAAAAGGTGAGGGTTATGCTCTACTCTCTTTTCTTCATTTAAGAAAAGCAAGTACAAAGACAGGGGCACTCATTATGGAGTTGTCTTTGACACTATGGCCCGAATGATTGCTATAGAATCTCCTACCTCTTATGTTATGCTCTCAAAATACCACTCCTAGATTCTCTGCTCAACTATGGAACAAGTACAATAATAAAGAATGGAACCCTTTCTCCTCTTATCGGCCCGGTATTTAACATAACCCAATAGTCATCTAAGGTTAAGTTTTTCTCTTCCTCAACCCTCAATTAGTGATAAGGTTTTGGACCTTCTAAAATATTCTTGAAATTCCACATGTGGCTAGCCTCACATGTGTGAGTAATGGGGGTTGACATGGCATCCACTCGTACTATGGTGGCCTACAAGGTAGGCCAACTTGCAGGAGGCACAACTTTTGCATACAATCTCTGATTGAGGTGATTTTCACATTGTTGGAAAGGTCACATTTTGTAGAACTATGTTAAGGAGATGAAAATTATGCTTGCAAAGTTTTGACCCCAAAAAATGTTGTTTGATGCCTCAAAAATTTTCTGAGTGAGGTATTTCGTCAAACACTTTGTTGATCTACTTGTTTAGATGTGTTTATATGTGTGTATGCAGCAAATAACAGAAAGAGATAACCATGGAACATACCTCAACCATACGCAATAAGATAGACAAGCCAAAACATCTCAAATCTTCCTCCAAACTAGGACATGCTGCTAAAATGGGCCCTACAAGCCAATTCCTCCAATTTTTCCACCTAGAAAGTACCAAGATAGATGACAAATTATATAAAGATCCATTCTGAATCAAGATAAGGATGAAGACATAATTGAATGAATCATCCATGTGGCTTTTGTTGTTCCATGGAAAAGGTGAAGAAGATGTAGAGCAACATTAGTTGCTCTACGATGTAATCTGGAGTGCGCAAAGGACCATGAATGTGATTCTCCTAATATATTTCCAAACTACTCTGCAAGGAAGAGTATTGCAGTGGTGCATGAAAGGCAAGCCAAAACACTCTCACCAACCAAATATTGACTTTGGTTAAGTTGCAGACAAATTTTGTGAAAGAATTTTAAAATCCAAATTATAAGCAACAAAGCATTGATGAGTTGAAAGAAATGAAACAAAAGATCAAGGAAACTGTATGGGAATGTGACCTACAATTCCAACATTTGATTTGTTGATTTTGTTACACAATCCAAGAGGTGTAACATAAGAAGTTGTGTTCATTGGTCACCTATTACCTCATTTGTGGACATCGTAGTTACAATAGTGACTAACTATGCAATGGAAAGACTTAGAATTTGTAATGTAGTTGGAGTCCATTAGTAGCCTAGCCGAAGCATACATTCCAAGGTTGCCTCTAGGATTGGAATAATCCCAAAATTAGTTGTTAGCATTATCTAAGAAAATCCAAGAGTTGGAAATAAGGAAGTATAGGATTGAGGGAGTTGTGTGGCATACAATTTGTAAGACAAAAGGTCATCTACAGATCGGTTGCCCCATAGTTTAGAGATATATCGTTGTTATGCCTAACCCATTTGTAGGAAAGGTAAATGTTGGGATCTATGAGATCTATTGAAATGTTATCCACGATCCACACCATTTCCCACCACTTTAAATGATCCAAGTGGATATCGTTGGCCACCCACCTATTCCAACTGGCTCAAAACGGTCTTCTGACAATTTACTATTTTTAGCAGTTTTTTAAGTTCCTAAATTCCAAGGCCATTTTGAAGGTACAAATGAAGCTTTTTAGGGATCGAGCACCTCAAGGACAATCTAAATCTCTCATTGAGCCCCCAAAATGAATCTCCTTGACGATACCTTTCCAACGAGCTATCATGCACCCCAAACGGAGATCATATGTCAAAGTTACGCCCCTGGAAAGTTGATACACCAAACTACCCAAAACGGGGTCCGCAAAACTGTTGGTTTTTCATCTTTCAGGTTTAGGGTTTTGGATTTTCTTTATATTAAAAAGGCCTTTAGAGCCTCATTGTAATCATCTTCTTGCAAATGCAAGTAGCCATCACATCTCTTCTCAGAGATAATCTGCCACCATTCTAGCGAGTCTTTCACTCTGTATTTATACAATTTTGTACATTTCGCTCATTAATAGAAATTGTGTATTAATGTATCTTTGTGTTTATGGTTAAATATCTGATATGTTTCTGTTATATTATTGGATATCTGAGATATCTTTGTACATTTCTTTATTATATCTTCACTCTCATTTCGTGCCGAAAACAATCAGGATCAGTGGTATCAGAGCAGGCTGCTCTTGATCATTTTTTTCAGTGCATGTCCCCGACGAGGTCTGAGTATAGCAAGTTGGGTCTCGATTTTGTCTCTCTCGAGGACAATCACTCTTGCACACCCAAGAAACCCTCCACGGCGGAAGAAAAGAAAAACTACAGAGCAGACAGTTATATTAATCTGTTGCTTGAGCAAGCTCTCACGCGACAGAGGGATGAAATGATGGAGAATTTTGCCCACATCCTTCAACTCTTGTTGAAAACAACTGACGCGTCTTCATCAAGCGGCCACTTTGGAGGCACCTCGCCTTTCAAGGTACAAGTTAATTTTGATATTCCCGTATTTGAAAGACAGATAGATGAAGATGCCCTAGAAAAATGGTTAAATCTACTAGAAGGTTACTTCTCTGTTCACAATTTTTTTGATAGGGAAAAGATCACCTCGCACTCCTTAAGGCTCTCCCCCATGTCAAACATTGGTGGGAAACTTACTGGGAGAAGATTTCCACAGAGGAGTCTAGAATATA
This sequence comes from Picea engelmannii, assembly GCA_009831015.1. Classification (NCBI taxonomy): domain Eukaryota; kingdom Viridiplantae; phylum Streptophyta; class Pinopsida; order Pinales; family Pinaceae; genus Picea; species Picea engelmannii. The sequence continues at coordinate 35,419 of ML850703.1, forward strand.
TGGGGTCGATCCCACTTGGGATTTTTTTGTGGATGCGGTCAAGGAACAATATTACCCTATTGGTAACTATGACAACCAATACATGAGATGGATCACACTCTGTTAAGAGAGGGGCCAACAATGACAGATTTCACCAATACCTTCCATACCTTGTGCACCAAGTTGGGTATCAAATATTCTGAGCGACATTTGGTTATGAAATATTGTGGGGCTCTACACAAGTGCATCCAAACTGAAATGGAGTTTTTGGACATCTCATCACTAGGAGTTGTTTACTGATATGTTGTCAAAATCGAGCATAAATTTAAGCACCAGAACAAATGAGTGTTCAGGTCTCCAAATCTGCAACAACTAAACTATGATAAAGACGGCTTTAATGAACATCCTCCTGAAAACCATCCCAAGCCATAGGAAAACAAGGGTCATGGGAAGACGAAGGACACTTGAAAGTGGTGTGATTTCCACAAAATCCCCTGGCACAACACTGATGAATGTTGCTCAAAACAGTAATTGGTGGTCGATATCAAAGACAAGGAGTTGAACCCTGATTCAGAATATGATTCGTAAAATAATGGAAAAAGACAGATCATCGACACAGACCCCACTGCTATTGTTGCGACCGCAATAATTCAATTAGAAGAACCAACAGATCTTGAAGAGGGGGAGCTCCTTTTTCATTCAAATATGTGGGTGAAGGGGACCCGACTGCATTTTATTGTTGATAGCGGAAGCCAGAAGAACCTCATCTCAATAGAGGTCATCAAACATTTGGGATTGTCGACAACACCACATCCGCAACCATACAACATCGGGTGGATTCGCTAGGGACAAGATCTTCGTGTTAACCAGCTGTGTCGATTGTCATACGACATCCATGTGATGTCTCGTTCTCAAGAGTAGGCCAACAGGGAGTGACTTAGTAGTCTATGTGTTCCCGTAGACTATAGTCAAGCACAAACAGGGAACAAGATGGAGAAATAAGGAGGAATTGATGGCTAAATAATGAATTAAGCCAAAATACTTAGGAAAAGTCACTTAAGCCTGAGTTAACGAAGAATTAGAATGAAAAGGTGCTAAAGGGGGACTTAATTAATTAATTATTCACCTTAGGAGGAAAAGCGCCTAGCTTAAGTGAGGTCAATGGTGAATTAGATTGGGAAAGGTATAAAGGGAGGAATTTGACCTAATTCCTCATTATGCATTTTTATGATTTGATGTTGAGAGTTCCCAGAGGAGGAAGATAGTCGACCTTACTTTTTTGTGGATTTCTGGAGGAAACCACCACCATTGATCGGTGTCGATGTTGAGAGACACACCCTAGCCCATCAGAGATACCATCTAGGTATTTCACCGTACTTTTCAGGAGTATCCATTGCAGAGTGTGCAGCTCAGCCAATGAGGGCGCAAGTCAGTTTGAGGGTTTGGAGAGTTGCACAAAATCCAAGTCCAGATTGCAGTTTCCTTCCAACCCATTTGAGATCTATCCAGGGTGCTTCTATTGAGCCATCTATCGTCAGATTCTAGCGGTGGAATCTTTCATATCGCCTCATCCAACCATTTAGGGTGCACCTCTTTCAGATAGACATTTGGGGTTGCATGCAGAGTATCAGAGCATATCCGAGCAAATCCTTCCGATCCAGTTCCGTATTTGGTGAGACGATCATTTTGAGCCATATAGCATCAGATTCCGTTGGTGGAATCCTTTGGGGCACATCCAGTGTCCCAGTAGGTGCACAAACCCCCAAGGGTCCAGATCTAGTGCCTCAGAGACCAGATCCGAGATCCGGCACTCATCCATTTCAGTCTAGAGACCAAGGCGCTTCTATTGGAGCAGTTTCCAGAGCATTCTGACAGTCTATTCTTCCGGACAAGTTTTCCAGCTGGTAGCGGTTACCATAGTTCTTTGGAATCGCATAATTTTGATGATCTATCCGTGCATACATTAGATATGCTATCATCTTTTGATCACTGATATTTTTATGTTATTTGCTTGTATTCTAGTGATGATCCATGAGATCTAGCTGATGTTTATATTATATATTTCCAGTAGGCTATTCTATTTCCATGCTTGAACTGTATAATACATAATATTGGGCAGTTGATGTTCTTTACTTCTGTATGTGTCCTCTATATGTTGTTAAAACCATAAATATGCAACATGCACATGCAATAACCAGCATGCACATGAAATAACCAACATGCACATGCAATAACCCACATGCACATGCAATAATCATCAAGATCTCAAACATACAACTGAAACGCATCCAGAAACCCCCCAGTGTATCAGATCTGCAAGACAGAACAATAGATCAGTAGCAAATATCTTGATTAGCGGGATCAAAGATATTTCAATCCAACCCTTCAAGGATGAGGTATTATGTGATGTTGCCTCACTAGATGTCTGTGAAGTTCTCTTGGGCCACCCATATATGTGGAAGCACCATGTTATCTATGAGTCTTGACCCCGTAGTGTTATTGTTACTCTAGGGGATCATCTCTACAGGATATTAGAGGTAGTTCCAACTATTGTCCCACCTAAACAGTGTCGCAAGGTAGTATCTCATACTACAAAATTCAGTTTCTTCACAATTTGTTCAAAAGGTGAACATAAGGACACTGCAACCACTACATCCTCGACCCAAGCACCTTTTATCCAACAGAAGCAGGTCAACAAGATTGTAGCAAAGCGCAAAGATTCCTTCTACAGACAACCATCTCATGTAGCTTGACTAGTTGAACAGACTCAACCTTGCCATCAACAAGTTCGTGACAGCCTTCAACAAGCTAAGCAGCGCAACTTCTTCAGCAAGGCAAGCAACTCGTCAAGATGTAGATTCAACAAACACATTTCCCTCTCCCTCGGGCACTCAACACAATGGAGACCATTTCTTATAAGGAGAGAGGATTGATCCAGGTGGATATCGATGGCCACCCACCTATTCCAACTGGCTCAAAACTGTCTTCTGGAAATTTACTATTTTTAGCAATTTTTCAGTTCCTAAACTTCTGGGGTCATTTTGAAGGTCTAAATGAAGTATTTTTGGGATCAAGCACCTCATTGAGAGCCAAGGGCCTCCAAAATGAATCTCCTCGATGATACCTTTCCAACGAGCTATCGTGCGCCCCAAACGAAGATCATATGCCAATGTTACACCCCCGGGAAGTTTATACACCAAACTACCCAAAACGAGGTCCACAAAACTGTTGGCTTTTCATCTTCCGGGGTTAGGGTTTTGGATCTTCTTTATGTTAAAAAGGCCTTTAGAGCCTCATTGTAATCATATTCTTTCGAATGCGAGTAGCTATCACATCTCTTCTCAAAGATAAGTTGCCACCATTCTAGCGAGTCTTTCACTATGTATTTCTACAGTTTTGTACATTTCGCTCATTTATAGAAATTGTGTATTACTGTATCTCTGTGTTTATGGTTGCATCTATGATATATTTATGTTATATTATTGGATATATGATATATATCTTTACATTTCTTTATTATATCTATGCTCTCATTTCATGTTGAAAATAATCTGGATCAGTAGAAATACAATAACACCATGGTGGTTGTGCATTACGACTTCTGCAGGGTAAACACCCACCATACAAAGGAGTATCATGCATTATCCATGCCAGCATAACTGTTTGATAAGAACTTGTTTTTGGTTGAGTCTGGCGGGGTTAGGAATAAGGGCTAGAGACATAATCATAAGAAGAGGACTCTATAGAACAATGTGAATCATCCTCCACCATAATGTTATAATATAATTTTTCAAGAAAGGACCACGTGGAAGATCAGTTGAGGAGATACATGTGTGGATAAAGATGTTGATGGTGGAATGGTTTATGCTCCCAAGCCCCATTGAGATGAAAGCACAAGCCTTGCATGGGCGCTGGATTGGTAAAAGGACGCAATGGTGGAATCAACAACACATGCCACTTGAAAGATCGATAATGTCATGTGCAATAGATCTTGAAAGTGAACAACATATGTGACATCAAAAGCACATAGATATTACATAAAGATGGTGACAAGGAGAAATGGGAAATATCTGCACTAGTAAAGAGTCCTTACAAGAAGGTATAGTCTTCAGATGCATTCAAAATGTGGAACAATATAAAGGATGAGAGAAACACAAAAAGGAGCCTTGGTTGGACCTGAAAGTGAAGAGGGTCAATAAAGTTTGTGGACGTGGAGAGTTAAGGAGTTATCAGAGTTTGATGGAACCTATAAAAAGTTGAGATGGCAGACGTGTGATGATGTAGGGGATACAAAAATTCAGACCACATGCACAAAGACATTGGCTAAGCTTACTGAATCAAAATTTGTTATATAAGTTGTGGAAGTGTAGAGTCAAGGAGAAGATGCATTTGAGTACATGTCATTATGGTATTCTAAACTTGTTGACAACCATGATGCCAAGAAGGAGATAGAACATAATGATAATGATATTGTTCCATCCCACATACTATGCCCATTGTTCTTTTTTAGAATCTAGTGACCATTGTTGCACATAGAGCTAGTGTGTGTGTGGTTAGCAGTTAAAGTACACATGTTATCGTGGCTTTGGATAATGAGAGTTTGACAATGGAAAGTAATTAGAATTTGTCTACAATATTGTCCATTTTTGCAAGTGTATCTAGAAGGAGTATCTATGGTGATGCAATAGTTATGACCTCGAGGATTTATACTAGTTCATATAGTTATGACCTCGAGGATTTATACTAGTTCATAATCACTAGACAAGGATGAAGACATAATTGAATGAATCTTCCCTGTAGCTTTTGTTGTTCCATGGCAGAGGTGAAGAAAATGCATAACAACATTAGTCATTCTACAATGTAATCTGGAGTGTGTAGAGGACCATGAATGTGATTATCCTAGTAGATTTCCAAGCTACTCTGCAAGGAAGAGTATTGAAGTGATACATGAAATGCAAGCAAAGCGCTCCCACCAACCAAATATTGACTTTAGTTAAGTTGCAGACAAATCTTGCAAAGGAATTTCAAAAGCCAAAGTCTAAGTAGCAGAGTATTGACGAGTTGAAAGAAATGAAACAAAAGATCAAGGAAACTATATGGGAATATGACCAACAATTCCAGCATTTGATGAGTCTCTTAAGTTACATGATCCAAGAGGTGTAACGTAAGAAGTTGTTCATTGGTCACCTATTGCCTCATTTATGGACAACATTGTTACAATAGTGACTAACTATGCAATGGAAAGCCTTAGAATTTATAATGTAACCAGATTCTATTAGCGAACAATATAAAGCATTTGCTCCAAAATTGGCTTCAAGATTGGCACAGTTCCAATATTAGCTATTAGCATTATCCAAACAAATCCAAGAGTTGGCAATACAGAAGTAGAGGGCCAAGGAGGTAGTGTGGCATACAATTTGTAAGGTAGAAGGTCATCTACACATTAGTTTCCCCATAATTAAGATATATACCGTTGTTATGCATAACCCATTTGTAGCAAAGGTAAATGTTGGGATCTGCTAGATCTACTGAAATCCTAGCCACGATCCCCACCACTGTAGAAATACAATAGCACTATGGTGATTGTGCATTATGACTTTTGTAGGGTAAACACTCACCATACAAAGGAGTATCATGCATTGTCCACTCTAGCATAATCATTTGAGAAGAATCTGATTGTGGTCGAGTCCGTTAGGGCCAGGAACAAAGGCTAGAGATATAATCATGAGAAGAGGACTCTGTGGAACAATGTAAATCATCCTCCACCATGGTGTTATAATTGTAATGAGGTGGGGTGTATTTCAAGAAATTGCCTACAACCCACCAACCTCACTATGGACACTATCAAAAGACATAGCACAATACTAAGGATTATTCAAGATTGATTGAGAAATGGGAGGTGCATGACATGAGGTAGTGTGGAGCTAAAGTGGTGAATTTTGAGGCTAATATCCTTGGTGGAAACTCAAAAGGTCAAGCACACGAGGGAATTAATAGATTAATAAATGGGAGGCAGACGATAGGAGGCAACATAGTCCTAACATGGTGAATTTTTAGCCTAACATCCTCGATAGGTCAATCACACATGTGTATTAATATCATTACATAGGGCAGGCCCAAGATTGGTGCAAATGTGGGATCCATCTATATAGGGATTTGCAGAAAGCATTGTAGTTAACATAGTTTGACAAAAATATTGTTTAAGATATGTGTTTGAGGTGATGCGATAAGTTGTCAACGCCTAAGATGTAGTTGTTGTAGAGAAAGGAGATAGTCCACCGTTTATAGATTGATTACCAAGTCGATGATCCAACCTACTAATTAAATTCATGGAAAATGAAGTCTAATAATGGTTGGAGACATTCCTATGGATACTAGATGATGAAAAATCTATGGCCAAGTTGGGGAGGGTACTTGACCAAATCTTAGAACCATCTGTGAAGACACAAGATAGACCCTTATAACACATCTAGTGGAAGAGGTTGAGAAAGAAGTTCAAGTTAAAGGCACTATTGGAGGGCTTGAAGCATGGAAAGTAATGCTCAACCCAACGTTGAATGTGATATCTAATTGAAGAAATCATGGGAATTCATGGGATGACCAAACTTAATTTACTTTTTGATCTAGCTATAGTTGGCATACCAATCACACATTTTTCCTATTTGTAGACTGGACCAGATGGAATCTAATCTCAATGGTCAAGACTTATGTTGACTTTGAGGTCATTAAGATATTGTATGACAATGATCCCTACCCAACATTGTTAGGGATGAATTGGAATTTTGATGATGACTTTGTTCTCAATTTGAAACAGTGGTGGTTGTAGTTTAAGAAGGGGGGCGATAGGGTCATCCAACCATTGGATCCAATGTAGGTTGTGCGATTTGTGGAATAGGTAGAGGAGGTATTCGATGAAGGTTCTTTGGATTATCTATATAACTTCACAACCGAACAATGAGAGGACTATGTTACCCCCTCACATTAGGGGTAACTACGACGATCATGTCTTGAGGCTCACAGGTAGCAGACATGGAGTGCCAAGAGCTAGATTGACTAGCATGACCCCGCAAGGCCCCTCCTATTCATTGATGCACCATCATATGTCACCAACAACAGAGCAACGCCCATCACATTGGCCTGGCCCTAGAGGACAACAAGTCTTGCTCCATGAGGTAATAAATCTGATATCATGGTAAGTGTCACTCTAATAATTGAAGCATTTGAATATGTTGCAAATAATCTTTCTTGATTACCAAATTTTTTCTTGGAAAATATACTATTTTCCTTATTTAACCTTGGTGGGTGTCATTCTATACTAGTAGGTTGGTCACCCTCAGGAATAGGGTGATACTGGGGGTTTCTTTGAAGAGTCAACGCCCACTCTAGGTCATACTTATCACTTTCCGCACTTCATTCCTTCCATCTCCTTGTCTTTTGGGATTTTTCAAGTGTACTAACCCAACGAGGGATTTTACCTCATTTCATGGGAAGAAGGGGCTAAATTCTCAGAGGGGAAAGTAGTTGGAAAAAGATAAAAACTAAATCATAAACCTTCCAGATGCTCACCCAAGAGGTCTTGAGAAATAATAAAGTGTTATCTTTGGAAAAAACATAAGACCCGCAAAAAAGAAAAACATATGTAGACGTCCCACTTGTTGAGGGATCTACACAAGTGCGTTACAAGCTATACTTTACCCCTATGTAAATCTTCTCTCCCTTCAAGTGACATTGTGGTACTCCCTCCTAAGCTTTATGTTACCCATTTGGAGTATCCAATTGTTCAGGACTTTAATTAATTAATGGCAATGAATGGACTTGGAAAAATGTTGCATCGTGGACGAAGGGAAACACACCCTCTACAAAGGCACCCATAAATGAGACAATACAAACCCTTGTATATCATGAACCCTGTGCCCAAAGGTATTACCCACTCCACCTCACAATCATACATGACTTAGATGGGTTTTTCTCAGGAAACACCTTGGACTTGTGGATTGACTGACCCAATAGGATGCCTTGACACCCCTCCCACACCTAAATTTGACAAATTGTATAACGTCTTTAAGGATTTGTTTAGTTTGAAAAGGGGGGTTTGATGCACATGTTTGGGTGGTTTGATTATTAGATGTGGCTTAATTGCCATGATCTTGTGACTTATGAACCCCTGGAGGGTGTATCTGTTTGTCTTTGCAGGACCTTTCCCGGTGGACGAGTATTCATGGGGAGATGACTAGTTGAGACCTTCATTAGGGCTTTGGAGCCTAGAGATGGATGCAAAAACCCCACATCTAGGGCTAGCTTGTGATCACCATTTGTGCAATGAAGAAATATGATGTTTGCTTTGGAGGCACTCTAGCAGGCTTAGGAAGAGAGATTCCATCTATCTCACACCAGGACGTTGTCCTTTGGAGGCTGTGATGTCACCTTTATAGCCCATGACATCATTAGGGCTTGATTGAGATGATGATCCAACTTGGATGTGACACTTGGCACGTGTGATGATGATGAGTGGCCTTTGGAGGCCTAGCACCACCTCTTTACATCTTGGACGTCACCTTAGGAATCCACGTCACCCTAAATGGGTATGACATCACCTTTGAGGGGCATTTTGTAAAAAAATGAATTTATTTTGATTTTAATGAGCAAACTAAGAAGTAGGCTCAAAACTGTGAAAAGACACAATTGTTGGGTAATTAGGCCAAGATTTTCCATATAAATATGGCTAACTTTATTTCATTTTATCATAACTCTCCTCACTTGGAGAGAGGACTGAAATTTGCGCCCTTTTGAGGGTTATTCGCTGAAATTTTGATGTGTACTCTCTTGCAGGCTTATTTGGATGCTTCTTGGATCATTTCTTGGTGGAATTTTGGCAAATCTAGAGTTTTTATGCTTGATTATTCTTGGCGAAGTAAGTAAATCTGCAATTTTCATTTCATGTTAAATGTTTATGGAATGTTTACTTATTCATGTTGAAGATTATGAAATTGCTTGCTTGAAACCCTAGGAGTAAGAAACATAAGGTGCTTCTTTCTTGCTCTTTAAATGCCAAGTTTTGCTTAAAGAAGATCTTGTCTAGACAAGATTTTAAAGCCCTAAAGGGGCTAGCACTTTATAAGCTTTGTCTAGTTCTTGTTGCATCGAAGAATAGGAGGAATTGCTAGGCCCTATAAGTGCGTACACCCTAGTTGAATCTTCTCTTTAAGGCTTGGTACTTGAGGACTTAAGGTGCTACTTCTAAAGTTTCCACCTTATTATCTCTAATCAAGTATAATCATTTATTTTCTCCAAGTTATTGTGCTGATATAATTGACTCTGTAAGCCTTAAAGGCACTAATCTCTTGCTTCTTTCTTGTTGAAGGATTGATCAAACACTTAAACTTTACTCTCTCAAGCTTGTACTAAACTTTACTAACCCTAGCTTAGCTAAATTTTCTAATTTACTTGTTATTGTTGCAAAACATTGTTACATCCATACTAACTGCAACAAATTTTCTGCATAACTGACTTTAAACGCTAGCTAAACATACCAGAACTTGCTTGTGACAATTGGTAATCATTCTACATAGTAAATGTTGATTTTTCTCTGTCTTTTCAAGCATTTATGAAGTGTTTTTATTGCAGCTATTACAAATCATTAATTGTTGTTGTAAACTTCTACTTTGTTGCAATTTTATATCAGCTAGCTCATGTTCACATTGTCTATTGTCTTTTGAGGCTTTACTAACATATTTGTACTTGGAATTGTTATCTATATGCTATGTTATTCTTGTTCCGGGAAGGTACACAAACTATCTTCATTTTCCTCATCCCTTGGGGACATAGACCTTATGAATCTATTGACTTGAGTGACCAGTGAGAGGGGGGTATAATTTCAACCCTATCTTTATCCTACTTATCCCTTTAGGTCACTGGGATGTCTCCCTTGGGATGGACCTTCATCCATCCCTAAAAGTGGGTATTTTTTGTTGAGGTGACAGTCATAGTACATCATATTTGTTATGCCAATCTCCCCTACTTGTCTTGGGATTTGGACAAGTAAAGATTGCGTGATAATAGACTACATAAATCTAATGGCTAGCTAGGATTTGATTTAGTGTAGTGTATGTTACCATGCAACAGACTCTAAAGGCACCATTAATTGATATCAAATTGGGGAATATGAGCAGTCTACATGAAGATGCAAGGCGTTGAAGGTATTTTGGTGGATCGAGACAAAGCTTGAGGAGTTGTCAAGGTTTGATGGCATGATTAACATTGAAAATTTGTGGATTGTGTGGTGGAGGAGATGGCACCTCAGGAGAGGATCACAACTCTAGACACCACATGGCACATATCCCTACAAGAAGGTGGGAAACACATAAAGGCATGCTAGACTCATGGGAGGATATAATAGAGTCATTGCATACTAATTTCTTACTAGACATTCAGGGCTTTATAACCAACAACATCACATAATCCAGTTTTTTTGTCAAGTCTCTACAATTCAATGATACTTCTGATTTGATGTGCCATGTGGACCATTGTGAATCCCACTAGATCATGCAAGGATTTCCTATTTAGCAATGGGTGCATAAGTTTGTGCACACCTTAGAGTCATTGCCAAAGAATTGGTACCTGCAGGTAGAAATGTAGTAGTAAACAACCAATTGCTAGAAACTATGGGAAAGGTTCTATGACACTTTCAACTCCGTGAACATGACACACCAATTATCGGGATGATACAACAAATTCAATGTTTCTCATAGATGAACGACCTATAGCATTTGACTATAGGTTTCACATAGGGGTCTATTGCAAAGGATATTTGCATGTACAATTTGAAGAAATTGAGGGCCATCGTGTTGTCCAAGATACTGGTGATACAAGCTATCTGATCTAATACCATAAGGGTTTGTAGATAAAGACAATAAATATTGGTATGGAGGATGAACACAAGATCCCTATTCTAACATAATATTGGGATGACCACATCATCGTAGAGATTATAACTCCACTCTAGAAGCATTCCGATGTGTTTTGGCATGACTTCACAAAGATGAAAGGTGTGGTGGGAGAACTCAGCGAGCCTGGCACCCAACCAATCAAGAAGAGGTTGTACAATATGAATCCACATTATAAGGAACAAAATAAACAAGATATCGACAAAATGTTGGTTGTCAAATTTATATTTTTGGTGGAGGAATTGAATTGGATCAGGTTTATAGTCATACAAGGCAAGAAAACATGTGGAATCCACATTTATGTGGACTTTCTTGAATTTAACGAGGCTTGCATACATGATCCCTTCCCTAAAACATTTAGCGATGAGATTCTTGAGAAATTACTAGGGACTAAAGCCTACTCCTTCGAAAATGGGTAGTTTAGATATCATCAAATATAGATGGTCGAGGAGGATAAGAAGAAGACCATTTTTGCCACTAAATGGGGGTCGTACACATGTATTGTCATGCTATTTAGACTAAAGAACACACCCACAATGTTTTCTAAGGTGGTGGTTGTTGCATTATGTGAGTATATACATAAGTTTCTCGAGGTATATTTGGATGATTGGATAGTGTATAGTTTGCTATAGGATCACATAATTAATCCAAGGATGTTGTTGGAAAGATGTTAATAGATGCAATTATCCTTAAACATCAAGAATGCATCTTTTGTACCCCATTTTCCATCCTCTTAGGCCATATTGATTGAAAGGAGGGCTTATTGATTGATCCAACAAATATGGCAATGATTGTGAATATTCCCACAACGAAGAATGTTCCCGTGTTGTGGTTTAGATTGGGTCACATTGTTACACTTCTATTTGGCACCATAGGCCAAGACAGATGTAAAGGACCAAAATTCACTATCAGATCAAGAAGAATCTAATCACAAAGCACTTGATTATCAAAAGGACAGCAAGGCTGCACTTATTCTAGTAAAAAGAGTGGCCAACCATGCCTTTCCCATAAAGCAGACATGGTCAGTTATGGTTTTCCAATATAAAACTTGTGGGCACCCCTTAAAGATTTGGAAAGAAAAATATCACGAGGAAAGCTAAAAATAGTTAGATTTTAAAAGCCAAAAGGACCGCATGAAAGTTATGCATGACTCATATTTAGGGGACTTGCATGCCACACGGTCTATTATTACTTCCTCAAGAATTTATAAGTATGATAACCAAAGCTCAATGAGAGGGGTATATATCCAAGCGTCCTTATGATATCAAATTGTAGTGAGAATCCTCCGCCTTAAGTTTGTTGCCATTATTGAGTGATAGGCATCAACATTTGTGTGATCATAAATTAGGTGAGAGTTATTAGCCATTCACTTGGTTATCTTGCTAAGATACAGTTCATGATTGTGCTTGTTCGATGGAGCTAGAATGGAACTAAGGAGGAGGACTTTGGGTCTTGGATCTAGGAGTACAATAGTGAATCCCAAGGTAGTCGTCATTATTGTTCTCATTCAATAAATATAGATCTATCTTCTTTCCCCACCAAAATATCTATGTTTATGGATATCTTTTGCATCATTTATGAGGTTTTGTGGATCTAATTTAGCTCGAGAATATTAGATGAAGAATTTATTCATGCAAGTTTCTATCTTTTTTTTATTGAAAGATTGAGAAAGATATTGCTTATTGGATGATTGTACAAGTTGTTTGGTGAAGCAATGGAGCTACAACGAGATCAAAGGAAAGTCATTGGATACTTCGGAGAACCATTTGAAATAGGGTATGTACCTTCTTCCTCCTCTCATTTACTTTTGAAAATGCATGTTAGCCTTATGAGAAATAAATATGTTGTTTATCCCTTTATTTGTCATTAAAATACACTCATTCAGTGATGGTTTTGGCTACTTATCCATAGGTAGATTTTCCTATAAAATATGTTATAGGGAAATCTACATATAGACAAGTAGCTAGAACCCTCATTGAATGGGTGTAATTCAATGACATACATAGGGATAGACAACACATTTCTTTCTCCTAATACTAACACGTGTTTTCAAAAGTAAATGAGATAAGGAAGAATGTACATAGTTGATTCCATATGGTTGTCCAAATTATCCAACGACTTTTGCTTGATCTTGTTATAGCTTTGTTGCTTCACCAAACAACGTGCATAGTCGTCCAACAAGCAATGCCTTTTTCATTCTTTCATAAAACAATAAATATAAAATTTGCATGAATAAAGTCTTAATCTAACAATCTCAAGCTAAATTAGATCCACCTCATAAAAAATGCAAAAGAGATCCATAAACATAGAGATTTTTGCGGGGAAAGAAGATAGATTTATATTTATTGAATGACAGTAACAACAATGATGATTACCTTGAGATTCACTATTGTACTACTAGCTCAAAGACTCGAAGTCCTCTATGTTAGTCCCAATTTTACCTCCATTGAAGAAGCACGATCTTGAAGCCTATCTTGGTAAGATAACCAAATAAATGGTTAATAACTCTCAGCTAAGTTTTGATCACACAAATGCTAATTCCCAACACTCAACAATGGCATCAAACTCAAGACCAAGGATTCTCACTACAATTTGATAGCATAAGGACACTTGCATTAGACCCTCTCCCTTAGCTTTGGTTCTTATACTTATAGATCCTTGAGGAAGTAATAATAAATGACATGGAGTGCAAGTTCCCAAAATACGAGCCATACATAGCTTTCATGCAAGCCTTTTATATTTTACATATTGATTGTTTTAGCTTTCCTTGTGATATTCTACCTACCAAAGCTTTAAGGGTCAACCATAGGTTTGATATTGGAAAATTGCAACTGGTTACATCTACCCCATGGGAAAGGCACGATCAACCACTCTTTTTACTATAATAGCACGATCTTGATGTCATTTTGATAATTAAGTGCTTCGTGATTAGATTCTTCTTGATCTGACAGTGAGTAGATTCTTCTTAATATGACATTGCATTTTGGTCTATCTTGGCCCATGGTACCAAATAGAGGTGTAATAGATGCTCCTGAATGTGTGTGTTAAGCCCTAGAAAAATCCCCATGTTATGTTTAAAACCACTTACTAAGCCTTAGATATTGAATGATTACATTTCTAGTGTTATATTTGTATTTAGGCTAGAACCCTTCATTGCACCATTTCATTATAATTGTACCCTTTGTCTCCTACACACACACACACCAAGGATACCTAGTCTTAGGATCATCATATCTCATCTAATATTGTATTCTAAATTGGATGTATTGTAAAAGGAGGTTTCCCCCTCGAAGGGATCATAACATTTGGTATCAGAGCATCGATCCTAGGGTTCTGCTTCTTCAAACAAGTCATCTTGGCATTTTCGCAATAATTTTTTTTCTAGGCAGCTTCACACAACGAAATTTATAGGTTATTTAGAAGACATATCAAAGTACCTATGGTAAAAATTTTAGGCTTTGGGTCATTATAAATTTGGAGATATATCCTATGGAAGATAGGGTTATTGACTTATCCTGAATTCAATTTTAAACGAGTCATATTGGGATTTTCGCTATAATTTCTTTTCTTGGATGCTTCAGACAATGAAAATTGGAGGTTATTTAGAAGACATATCAAGGTACCTAAGGTAAAGAATTTAGGTTATGGTTCATTCTACTTTTGAAGATATATCCTATGGAAGATAGGGTTCTTGACT